>JAPYYX010000468.1:0-108040 GCA_030522605.1 Cremastinae sp. B BG-2022a | reverse complement strand
GCGGTCACCCATCCAAGTATTGGCCGCGCCTAATGCAGCTTAACTTGTGGGACCGCCGGAACTCTACATCGACCACGGGTCTACGACTGTCGGTCACTTACGTTAACAATTATATGGGCATTGTGTTCTGGTATATGTAATACAGTCGGGTGCAATTACATATATTTATCTATTGATCGATTTAAGCGATTTACAATCGGTCTACAAAATATTTTCTCTCAATCCTTTTCATTCCGATCGGATTCTCGATACGCTCTCAAATTCTGACCATCGGGGCTCGTTTGGAGCGAAATGTCTCTCGCGCATTATCTTGCAGAGGCGAATCGAGAGTGAGAGGAAGAGAGGACGTAGTCCAAGCTTAGGTTGCGTCGAGTAGGGCGATGTAAAGGAGACGAAGGAGGGAAAGGGACAGCGAATAAGGGCCAGAGGCAAAAGCAGAAGCGCAAGCAGCATCGTGATAGAGAGAGAGAGAGCGAGAAAGAGCGCGAGAGAGTGAACGCAGCAACGTTTTCTCGCGCCACCAACGTTGCCTCCGTAGAGAGCCTCAGGGCTCCCTGTGCCCGATCTCTCTCCGGTGCGCTCTTCATCCCTTCCTCCTTTCTCTCACCACGAGAGTTAGCTCTCGCGGATGGAGGAAAACGCGGTATATAAGCACGTTGCCGAGGAGAACCTTATAACGCTCCAACGATGTACGTCTATATACAGCCCGGCATATACGTGTATATAATTTTGCACATGCCACGGGCTATATCCCCTGTACTGAGGTGTGTACCGTCTTTAACACATGCATCCTCGAACCTGTATACGATCTCTCATGGTACACGTACACTGCACTCCAGCAACCTACAACATTCTACGTATACATACTATATACATATAGATTTATATAGACCTGCCTCTCTTCCATATTTATATACAAATACGTGCATGTGCACGTAGCCATCGTGTATTTAGCTGCTGTTGAATTTTCCTCGTGCTGGTTATAACATGTCCATACCTGCATCAGGTACAAGAGAATTGGTCCTTACTTACAAATATGGTGAGTAGAAGCTTTCCCACAAGCGTTGCAAGATCGAGGTGGAATAAACCAGTGGTAGAGCTGGTGTGAGTCCGTTCGTTATTAGCCCGCACCAGTATTTTGTTGTTATTGTAGGTTTCGAGATCGAACTTATTCTCTCCTTCAAATTAAAGGCTAAACTTTATTTCGGGTGAATCTGTGATTAACTATATATCTTGATCATAATTTAGGTTTTATTCCGGTTCATTTATTTCGACCTGAATCTTTGCCACTTTTTGACTAAAAGGATCACTTGAATTTCAATGTAGTTTATTGAGAGAACGAAGTGACTTAAATGAATCTATTGAAATGGATCTGTCAAACAGATACACAATTGATTAGAATTAGATTGTATACTAAATTGAATGATCGTAGATCAATGGAGTCGAAAACAGTTATATATATAATAATAACAGATATTTGTGGTAGAAAATCATAGCGTTGATCGAACTGGAAGAAAAACCTTTAAAGTGAATATCGCCCTATTCAATCTCAGTAAAATATTCATAAGCGATTTGTCAGATATGTTGGTATATGTTTAAAAGATAAAGAGGAAAGATGATGATAGAAATGATGAATGAAAAAATAGGTACGGATGATCGGGGAGGAGCGAGGGATCTAAATCCTAACGATGCTTGTTTATCTTCTGAACTTATACAAGTCCATTTATGAAACGTTGACTTATCAGAGCTTCCTATATGTATGTATAACGTTTTATTGAGATGTATCACATATATGGAGTTTTTTTTTCTATTCCGCGCGCATAAGCGTGGATTGGATCTCGCCCACTGAAAAACTCGGGGTAGTTCACGAGTTGAAGCACCGATAAAAAGAGGGAAGCAACACCCCCACGATATAGCACAAAAGTGAGAGTTTAAGACTGTGTTCGTGCACGGGCCATCATAGGAACGAAAGTTTGCTAATTCATGCACCGCCGGGAGTTGAAAACATCCCCCCAACCATATAATTTTATGTTGTATATATACAGATATATCATTTCGGACGTACAAACGCTAACTCGAACGGTTAACGAATGTAACCAACCCTGAAAAAAACCGATACAACACTTTACACGTGTTCGACAGTTCGGAAATACAAATCATTCTTCCAAACGTTGATCAGCTGTAGGGTGGATGAAAATTGATATTTTTCCTATTTTTATTACAAAAGTTGTATTTTTGATAAACTGACCATCCCTTATAAACTTTTAAATTTGATTCTTAAGAAGATGAAATTACTTGATGTATTTTAAAGAACATTTTTTTTTTGTAAAAGATTTTATTAGGTCAAAAAAATGTACCCACTCATTTATTTGAGCCTTTCGAAAAAAGCGCAACAGCACGAATCCTTCAGAGTCTCGAATGCTCACTTTTTTTCTTCCCTTTTTCCATTCATCCCACGGTATTGTGCTTCGTATTCACGTACGTCAATTCCCTCTACCTTTACAATCTCATCTTTTCGTCACGTGATTTCGATGCAGATGCACCTACCCGGGTCGCGGCCACGGGGATCGAATTTCAACACGTCGCCATGTAGAAGGCTCCCGATCGATAATACCAACTCGTGTCTTCTGAATAAAAAATGAATGTAAAGTAAAAAAGCGACAGGTACCTAATGGTTGAGATTCAAATTTCGGGAACTTTCTTCTCGGATCTTCAACTCTTGAACGTGAGCTTGAGCGATCAAAAGGGGAGGTTCAAATGACATTTAAATATTTTGACGATGAAAGGACTTTGTGTCCTTCTTCATTTCATATACGAATCTTGACGATTTGACCAGGAGTCAAAAAAGAGTGTAAAGTGAATTTAAACATATCATAAAATTTTTTGTGATCAAAAATTTATAGTTTATTGTTCGCATTGACTTCAAAAATACTTCAGAGTCCAAGCAAAGTCCTTCACAACTCTTTTCTATTTTATATACGCATCTTGATAACATTTTTCCTATTAAAAATGTTCCTTGATAAACATTGCAATACACGTTTAATAACTGCGAATGAAATTCCGGAGCCGAACCCCCGATAAAAAAGTAGTATTAATTGAACTTCAAGTATATCCACGAGGATGACAATTTTTCCACAGAAATTCGGTTTATTTGTAGTGCACGTTGATTGTATACGTTTGTGAAAAATGCGCGATAAGAAGTAGCGTGGACACGTCCCCGTGTACGGTTTGCTATGTCGTCCACGTAGCATGGGGATAAAGGTATAAATATATCGCCCTACTGGGGTTCTCCCTCGTGTAATTCTTATTTCCCGCCTCCCCCCGTGGCTCCCTTCGTTCTCCCCCTCTTCTTTTTTTCCCATTTATTCGCGAGGCTGAGGCTCTCAGCGTCGATCGACGAGGAGAGAGACGGTATAAGTCCGAGGAAATACACGAGTTTATTGGGAAGTGTACAGCTCGTCGAAGCAAAACGAAACCCACGCGCGATTTCCACATCGTATATACAATATATAGTTATATATCTTCATCTTTCTTGCACTCTCCCTTTTTTTATATATAGGTCGACTCTCGCCTGTGCACGCTGCGGGGTGGCACGACCGAAACGCCCTGACGCGCAGTCCGCGTAGCGCGAGAGCGTAGGGAGTCGCACAGGAAAACATGTGTAGGAGAGAAAAGGGCGAAGCGGGATTCAGAAGCAGGGGAATCGACGGTAAGAAGAAATGTGAAAGTTGCGGCGAAAAAGGGGATCCGAGGAGTGATGAAAGAATCCAAACGTTCTTCCTGGGTCCAAAGGAGAACGACGAGCAGGGGGATCAAATCCACCCCCGCGGTGACTTTCCTACGGAGCGGATCTCGCGCGCAAATGCCGGACTCTGCAGGCACGGACCTCGATGAGTTTTCTTATCGTGTACAGGCAATTCTGTTTGGGAAATTCATGAGAAATTGTTCTTTGGCAAAATGAGCAAATGGAATATCAAGATTCATTTAAAAATAATTAATTAACGCTTTTGGTTTATTTGGATTCAGTACATATTTAATTGATTTCATTCACTTTACTGATTACTTTTATTCAATGAATGGATGTTGATATCTATGAGTCGGGGGTTCGTTTGAAACGCACGCTTCGGTTTATTTGACACCATATTTTAACATAAATGAAAATTCAATTAGTAATTGTATCACTTAATTACGTTCTTTTTTCTTCTTTCTCTGTTACACATACCTTTTCGTTTTCTCTCAACTACTTATGGATAATTGAGTCTATTTTCTCGTACATAGCGCGTTAATCGACCCTCCCCTCGTTGCCAATTCCTTAAGCCCCTCGAACCATTTTTCATGTAATCCCCCTTACCTTTTCCTTCACTAATATTCTTCCCATTCTCAGTATCTTATTAAATCCGTCTCGAACATTTTCTCGAAGTTTCTGTATTTTCAACCCTTTGTCCCTCTTTTTTTTGTTCTCTTATTCATAATTACGCACCTGTAAGCTTCATCCGAATTATTATTCATAACTTTTTAAAACGAAATAATAGGCAATCTAAAATACCGTATCGTTGAATATTATTATTATTTTATTAAATTTCAATCATTTTTGTTAATTTTCTATACGTATATTTTTAAATCACCTCATATGTTATTGAAATTATGGGATTTCGAAAAATGATAAACTCTAACCCCTAAAAATGGTAAAGTTTACGTCAAAATAGCCCATACTCGATAAAAAAGGCGAATAACGTTTTTCCGGTGTACATATAAAGTGCGGTATATACAGCGAATACGGGAAACAAGGGAATCGGTCGCATACCCCCTTATAGCTCTGTTTATATCGATTCGATTGCTCGATACTCCCGCTGTATACGGTTACTGATCGATAGTTGAAAATAAAAGTAACGAGATACCTCCGCTTTTAGATGATTCTGCGGACTTCCAGATCCCTTTTGCTCTACGTGTATGTATATTTTTACGTATGTGCTGCTTCGATTTTCGTATATTTGTATAGGTAAACCGTGCGCAAACTCCATTGTGTACGTGTGCGTCTTACACTTCACACCGAAAATAAAGTACTCTATTTTCCTCTTTGCTTTTCTTTTACTTTCTCGCATTGACCTTCTATTGTCTTTTACACACCGATCTGAGTCTCTCGAATCACCTCTCTTTTCGAGCTATCGTTTTTGACAATTACTCGTATAAATCTGTACGTCGATCCTGATTTTTCTTCTGTCGCCCATTTATACGTAATTTCCTACACGTCACATAATACCGGAAAAGGTTACCCTGAACTTTTCAATTATTTTCTAACAGGAAAGACGAGAAGTCGCGACGAAAATATCAATATTGTTCTATACAGACCTTGATTCGGAGAATTTTTTAAAAAATAATTCCAAAATGCAAGAAATTTAAAAATATCTCAGTTCTTTTAATGGATATGTTTGCAGGATTTAAGAATAAAATGTGTTAATTCGCGAGAGAAAAGAGATGAAAAAAACCTATTTCTTATTTTTTAAAACAACGAACAACAAAACCGGAAAAAGTGGTTGGACATGGCGATTGTTTCGTTCAAAATGGTAAAAAATATTTCGAGCCTAAAAAGAGAAAAATAATGAAGTGAAAGAACTGGCTCAACAAGATATTTGCGGATACTTTTAATTGTGTCGTCTTGGAAAATAATCGCTCTCGATGGATGGTAAAACAACTCTTTAAAGGCGCGCCGTGTTTTTTTTCTCTCATTTTTTTGAAGCTTCGAAGAGGCCCCCAAGAGCGCAAATCTGACAATTCGGAGAACACAATCGCGTCGTTTCTTCGCGATAATAATATAGAGGAACTCTCTCCGCAGTCGCGAGACCGTATAATAAAATGTTGAAAATTTTTTAAGAAGTCTATACAGTGACTCGTTACACCCGATTTACCTCGAGATCCCGAAAAATAAAAAGAAAGACACGGTGACTCGTTTGTCCTGATAAAGAAGAGAAGCATTTGACAGCTGGATTTTTCGAACGGCGAAAATACGTGCTCAGAAAAATGGAAAAATTCGGAGAAACGGAGTTGCGGAAAGTAGCCTCGATTTTCCTCTCGTGAACGCAGCGAGAAAGAGAGAACAGAACGGGAAAGGGAGAGGGGGAGTCGTCGCGTTTGGTTTTAAGATAAGTGTAGTGGAAAAGGAAAAATAGCGAGGCTGGCGCGGTGAAGGCGCGTCAGGCGTGGCGAGCGAACGAGCACGCGGCAAAGTTGGGCTGCGTGCATGCGGCGGAGAAGCTCGAGAGCGATAATTTTTCCCCAGCTCGCAACGGGCGGTCCCAGCAATGGGCCTTTCTTTTGTATCTGGTTGTGTTCGTGTACGTGGAAGCACGTAAACACGTACAGACTGATTTAACGTTGATGCGAATGGCTAGGAGCCCCGACGACCGAGGGTTCGTCCGCGAGCTCGTTTAGCGAACCGAGCGACCTCGCGCTGCGGCGACGAACCGCGCCAATTGTCCTTTCCTTTCCTCTCCCCGGCGAGACTGTCAGAGCTAAGGGATGAGAGCGAGACACAAACACAGTGCAATATAAATAGTCGCTGGGGGAGCACCGAGAGAAACCATCAGGCCTCCTATATATTTCTCTCCCTATACTATACTGCTTCCTATCCATACACGCCAAGGGTTGAACAAGACCAACTACCGGATCAAAGAAGTACGAGGAAAACTCCACGATTCGTCCTCTCCCTATATACTATATATTTTATTCTATTTCTTATTTTTCTTCTTGTCCTCATCTTTGTCGCGTGCTGAGAAAATTTCCTTCGCCATTTTACTTTTTATTATTATGAAGTGTCATAATGACGTTTGAGTCAGAAACATGCGGGCACCGATATTTTTATCGATATCAAGAGCGCTCTGAAATTTTCACACGTGTTCCGTTTTGTGACGAAAATATATGTAATCACATTGATTTCTTGCATAATATTATGAATAATTAAGACAATTCCGATGACGTCAAGAATTTTTTTTATTTATGAATAATTTCATTCTATCGAGAAAAAATGCATAATCATATCGATTCCTCGTATGATAATCAATAAATTAAGTCATTTCCTCTGACGTTAAGTATATACTCTACTATCATTGATTTCTCGTACTGGTTAAAAATTGATCATTTGTGTCAAAAATCATGTAAATTCACTTACGCTGGTTTTCATATCATACGAAAAAGTAACTGCGATGAGCCTGGGAATGAGTCACGCTTCATTTGTTTCGAATGAAAAGAGAGTCTAGAAAAATATTTCGAGAATGTGAGTAACGAGGATGGGGAAAGTCTATATAGGGGAGTAGCATCGAGAGATCAAGGGTTAAATTCGTATCTCCTTATCTCTCCAGCTCCCGATGATTCACGTTCAGAGGCGAAGCTGTCAATGACGAGAATGACCACTGCTTATTTGAAATTCAAGAAAAGTACGTATAAATACACGTGAATCGGTTTATGCGGGAGTTGTATATCATATTTATTCTCTTTGGTATCGAGGAGAGCGTTTTAAGACACGGCGTCTCGAAGGATGACTCCAACTGTGAACGGAGGCGATTATGTATATATAGCGGCGTATAATCTGTAAGAAAAGAAGAAACGAAAGAAAGAAAATAAAGAGAAACGGCAAACGCGGGATATCCTTCGCGATTTGTGTGCTCTCTGAGAGCCTCTGGGGTCGAGAAGGGCGTATCCGTGAGTAAAAGCAGCGTCGTCCTCGCGCGTTTTTCCCCGTCTCGTATAATCCTTATATCTATATGCCACGCTATTTTGGCGCTTTTGACCGTTTTCTAGGTATATAGGGAACCCGGAGCGAGAATCCGAGGCTTCGTCCCTCGCGGGCGGCCTCATCCTAATCTTCTCCACTGGAAATGTCTGTTCGGGACTTTCCACGCTTCTCTCGCCCCCTTCGCGTTTTGTGAGCTTCTCTCGCTCCTCTCTTCCCCTCCGCGCTTCCATACTATTCGCTTCGCGTCGTTAGTTTCTTCCCGCTCTTCCCCTCTCCCCCCCCGTCGGAGCGTTCTCGCCGTGTGCCTCGCCCGCTCCCCGCCGCTTTTTCACGACCCCTCGACAACCGTTTACAACCACGCTTTTACCTTCACGCTCGCAGCCTGCGACACCCGCAATGAAATATACGCACGTTTCGTTTTCTTCGCTCCTTCGCTCGCTCTTATTACAATCCCGAAACGCGCGCCCGAGAAAAAAAAAATATTCCTTTTCCTCTCTTTTCTGCTTATTCTCAGACATCGTGTATTCTAAGATTTTTGTCAATGCTTTTCAAAGAACTTTTCATTTCGATTTCAATTCAAACTTTTTTCGAATTTTCAAATATGTTTTATCAGATTTTAGTTATAAATGGTTCAGAGAGCATTTTCTTATTATGTTAGTCATTTTTTTAAAATTCATGTAAAAAGTTTTTGAGAAACTTTCCGCTCGGGGTGTGTTCATTAGATACGAAACTGCTGTAAAAATAGTAGTAAAATAAGTATTCGGAAAAAGTATATGCAATTTTATGATACCACTTGCGTTAAAACTTTGAACAAGCTCATGATCCTCCACTGAAGCTGATCATTTACAAGATCACAGATATTATAAAATGCGTGTATGAATAATAATCGTGATTATGTTTCAATTTTAATAAAGCTTTCATTTTATTGACATCTTGGAAGATTTTCGGAATACAGATATTACAAAAATGTGCGGGTGAATATAATAAATAAAAGCGGTAACAAGAAAGCGTTCGAGGGTGGGATTTGAATTCGTCACGGACAAGCCTGGCACGAATTTCGCCCCGCTTGAATTGCTCGCAGTTATATTTTGCCGTTATAGATATTCCTCTGCGTAGAAAGTATTTTTACAACGATGAGGATCAGCCGCGGGATTGTCCTGAAATGCACCGTAATGTCAGCCGAGCCGATTTCCCGTCTCGCGAACATTTGCTTTTCGACTTTTTCTTCTCCCCTTTATAGCAATCCAGCTCGGTCTCTCTCTCTCTCTCCCTTTCTCTCTTTGTCGTACTACGGATTTTTCGAAAACGTATATCGCTGTCCGAAAACGGCGGGCGGTCTACGACGCGCTGCCACGGTATATGAAAAGCCTGGTTTTAGGGCCTTTCCAATTGTCTATGACGGCGAGTGGGTCTGAAGATACCGCGACTTCGAGGGTCCGCACAGGATGTACCATTTTGGTCAACTTCCAGAAAAATCCATAATTTCGAAATTTAGAACAAAGGATGACGTCATCGCTTCGTTTGTTTTTCGCTCAAGAACATTGTCAATCGGTTATTATACATTTTTCTGAATGTATGAAAAAAGTTATCTCGATGAATGGATGTTTTGTAAAAATAATTCTATGGAAGAATTCATTCTTGTGGAGAATTTGTAAGAAACAAGTTATATTTATTTCGTGTTTTCATGGATGACCTGCTGTGCGCGAGCGGAACTGGCTAAACTGGCCGTTCGCGAAAATTTATTTCAGGAATTTGAATCAAAAATATATACGTGATATCGAGAATTCACAATGAAAGAGAGAATTTTGGATTACGGAAAACTTCACCATCACAATGCTTACAAAAAATTTAAGAAATTTAAATTTTTTGTTAATGACTCTCAATTAAACTTGAAATTTTCGAACCAGCTTAATAAGGTTGAATATATCGAACTTTTACGTCACTGCTCGAATTTGTCATTACACTAGGAAACGAAGAGTACAAACATTTTACGAAAGCAGCACTTTCATTGAACTCAAATTATTACTGAACTGAAAATTTATCGTCATTCTTATAATAGTTCTTTTCTGTATATTTATGCGAATCTTATGCTTTTTCACTCTTTTAATACAACACCTTCCATAACTGATTACATTCTATGATAAGTGACATTTCATATGATTAGTAAAAAATCATGTTATTGTTCGACAAGATTTTTCGTAAATAAAAGCAGGAGATGCCTGTGAAAATTGATCAAGTACGAAAATAGCCTTGTTTTACGTGAACTCGCCTGCGTATTTACGAAATTTTGGGGGACGAAACGGAGGGTGGACAGAAAAGTACATAGCTTTGTGTGCGCACGCATTTCAGGACAGCCGAGATCCCGCGTTTCGGCGAAAACGGATCACACGCACGTATATTTACGCACAAATCTCGTGAAACCCCCACGCGCTTGCACGACCCTCCGTTTTTTCCCTTCCTCTCGCTTTCTCACTCTCTCTTCTTTTTCTTCTCTCCCCCTTGTACTTTTTTCTCTTATTTTTCGCGCTCGCACGATTTCCGCTGCATCAGCAGCGTGTCTCATCTGGAACTACGTCCAATCTCGCGACTCGAGCACGAGCTCCAATTTCGAAAATTAATTTTCTAAAGACGCTACCGTTCTTCAATTCGCTCTTTTCATTTCCTTATTAACATACATCAAGAAAAACAAAATAACATTTTGAAAAACTTTAAAAATCTCTGCAACTTTCATTTCAATTTGCAAGAACAATATTATTCTTCGTCTGTTACACACGTTGTAAAATAATTTTATACGGCTTACTCTTACAGCCATAAGATTTATTGATATTTCTGATTCGAGGTGTCGGAAAAATGTGTCTCGAGGTAACAGCTGAAAGGATGGATCAGTAGCCTGACAATAACAACCGAGAGCACGGAAGCTTTTGGGAAAAGATGCATCGAAAGGAAGCAGCCAAAAGGGAGAAAGAAAAATATAACGAGGTATACAAGAGAGAATGAGAGAGCTTGGTCGGTGAAGCCTCGAATTTCACAGCGACGTTTCGCGTTCGAATTTTTTTCCTCCCAGGGCTGAACACACATTTAGGACGGTCACGGTCGTTTCTGGTTCCGCCCTCAAGAGTAGAGCTCTCGGTCTATCTTATGTATACTCTCGTATATCGAAAAAAAGACGGAAAGAGAGATGTACTTTTTCTTTGCTCTCCGCCGGGAACTTTTCTCGCTTTTCTCGTTACGGAACGCACACATCCACACATATGTAGGAGGATAAGCATGTATATGTATTAACGTGTATCTGCGTATATATACCGCGCGCGTGTGTAAACATATACGTATACGTATGTGTATATGAAAAGGGGCGCGAGAAGGTTTCGCGTCCCTCGCGGCGCTTTTACCTGCGCGCAAATAGAGAAAAGGGCAAACGTGCACGTGTTTATCGGTGTGTAGGTGTGCGTGCACACACGTACGAGCACGCGCGATGGTGCAGAGATAGAAAAAGCCCTTAGCCCGAAGCACTTTCTCCGCAGCGAAAATTCGCCCCAAAATCGATCCCTCTCCCTCGTTTCTCATACTTAACCCTCCCTCGGCCCTATCCCCCGGTACGGCGATTCGAGCCCACGAGGTACCACGCTCGCACTCCCGTGCTGCTCTTTTGCGCATCGACCCTTCCTCCGCCCTTGTCGCTTTCGCTTCTTCATCCTGTTTTCCCGCGGCTTAACCGCGCTCAACCCGGAAATCGCAAGAATTCGTCCGACCCGCTGACGTCGCACAACGCGACCCATCCAGGCCACAAAGCTGCGATGGAAACCATGAAAAAAGACAAATATCATTCTCAGTATATTCGACCTCGCTTCCGCACCATCGCGACAATTTTCTTCTTGCACGGAAAGAAAAATCCGACGAATAAAATATTCTCAAGCGAAGTAATCATTTTTTCATCAGAGATTTCTCAAGAAGAAAAACATATAAAATTTGTTGACACTCCAATGAACGAATTGATGTTTGCTGATGGACGTGTCTGACGAAGTGAAAAATCTTTTGTTTCAATCGAGTGAGACACGTATAAGAAAAAATGAAATGGGTGAATATCGTGAATGGAAAAATTCATTCGAGGGGAAATTGATTTTTGCGAACTAATAGACTTTTCTCGTCTCCCCCTTAGAATGTCTTTTCGAGTAATTGGGCGATTCTCAATGTCGACGTTATCACGATGGGCGTCTTTGATCGTATGTGTGCGAGCGCCGGAAGCGCTTGCCGGGGAGCGTCGAAAAAAGGGTGAGAGAGCGCGAAATCGGGCGTTGGGAAAATTTGCAAACCGGAACTGCAGGTGCTGTCTAAAAGTCATACAACTTTCTCCCTCTCTCTCTCTCTCTCTCTGTTCTCCCTCTTTCACTTTGTTCTCCGGTTGTACTCACACGTCCATATTCAGTATAGAAAAGAGAGACCGAGAAAGAGAGAGGAATGGACGGAAGGAGGGAGAGATTGAGCGGAAGTAAACAAAAAAGGGAGTTAAAGGGGAAGTTTCGGTCAGGAAACAAAAAAGTACGGAGCAAATCCTCCCACGCGATCTCTGTTTCTACCTCGCCCCCTTTGAAAAGCATTGCAATATATTTCTGTATAAACGAATCTGTATATGTATTCCCCAGCGAGAAAAGTCGTGCCGAGCTTCGTCAATTATCCGAGATTATGAGAAAGTCCTGCGATATAAAGTTTTTTTCCGGCTGCTCGTCCAACCACCAATGTGGACAAACAGGTACTTTGCCTCTCTCGGTCTTCCACCTTTCATCCTTATGTACCTTTTGCTGTATAAATTTATATGAGGACACTCAAAGTAGCCGTAGCCGATCTATAGCCGGGTATATATGCTGCTCTTGGGAACGTTGGCATACATGGACGACTATCGATCACTCCGCTTCCTTTTCTCGCGGCAAAGCTACATCGCGATACCTTACATCCTACCTCAACTATTTTTTAACATTTTTCTTTATATCTATCTACGACCCATGGTCAGAAATATGATTAAAAATTCATTTCATTTTCGACACCATCGTGTTTTATTTTTTAATCAAATTTTTGTTTCGAATCATCGTTTTACCAAGATTTTGAAAAAGATCATAAATCTTGGAGATGATATCTTTCACCTGGATAAAATAACTAGACTCGAGGTATTGAATTAGTATTTAAAATTTAACGTATATTCAGTAGTAATCATTGCATGACGAAAACGCGTTTTCCTAAAAAATTAATGTTCTTTCAATCCAGAAATTGATAACATATGTTGAGGTAACTATACTTTTGCATTTGGAATAAAAATGATCAACCTTTATGAAAAACCCATTTAACTGTATAAATTTTTTTCTATGCTTGTCATGCAAAAAAATTCACAATTGTGGATTTTTTGCGTTGCTTGGAATATTTTTCCTGTAACTTAGAATTCGTCGATAAAAAATTTGTCTGCAGAATACGTGTGTGCTAATGCACACTCTATTCGCCGCATAATACGAATATAATAAGAGTGTCGATAGCAGGAAACTTAAAAAATAAAAACTGGAATATAAGATTCGATAAATAATAAATGATGCAATGAAAAGATTTTATTCTTCATGAAATTTGCATATTTATTCTTGAAGTAATTTAAATGATTATTTCTGGTTTTATACCGGAGTTTACCGTTTGTACATAGAAGGTAGAATACCTGAGGATAAAACTGGCAGTCAAATTAAGATTGTACTTTTGTCATTTTTTCAATGAGTTTTCTGACTCGACTATCAACGAAACGAATTAATCGTTTTGATACTGACAATTCTAGACAATTCTGACAAGTTCTGTTCTAGACAGTTTAGACTATTTTGACGCTTCACAGTATTGTGAGTTAAATAACCTGTAAAAAAGTTTGACAATGATTTTAAACTTTGTTGGTTATATTCGACACCAGTATATTAATTTTCTGTAAGAAACAACGAAAAATGTTGTATTCTCACTCTAAAGTAACATTTAGAATCATCTGGCTCTTAAATCGTTTAATAAATCATTTTAAATGTTGACACCGCAGCTTTTCATGCACTCGGTAAAATCCTGAACAAATTTTAGTCATTTTTTCGGATTTGAAAAACGTTTTCTATACATCCATAAACAAATCCGTTTCTTATGTCACTTTCACATTTTTATTACTCTTCACCTTGCACTCTCTTTTACGATCATGTACACCAATAAAATGAATTCTCTCCACCGCTTAAAAACATCTGCGTGAATAGAAAAATACTTGAACATTCTTTTAGGGTATATGATATGATAGGAAAAAGGTCCGAATAAGATCCTGTCCAAATTATACACGATTGGACTGGCTCGATCTTTCTTTCTCTCTTTTCCTTCGAAGGCAGCTTTAATTAGCTGAGGGATTTCGTTAAACTTGTCTCTCCGTTTCTTTTCCCTCTTTATTTCTCGCTTTTTTGCTCGATCGTCTCTTCTTTTTCTTCTGCCACTTCTCTCCTTTCCCTTTTCGCTCGCTCAAGGCTCTTCACGCTAGGGACAACCGCGTCGATGAACGAAATTTAGCCCGTGGCAGAAACGTCGAAGACCAACTCACCGACAGAATTCTCTCTCTGCCCTCGCGGATTTGGCTCCAGTCCATGTATACATACGACTCTATGTACGCGCCTGTATGTATTAAATGCACACGTACACGTGCACGGAATACGTGCTATCCTAGCCAGTGCTGAAAATCGCCTCAATATATTACATACATATACGTATTTAGTTAAAGGTCTTATGTACAGAGCATGTCCTGCACCATGTATCCACATTGGATATTCCGTGTAAACTTCGACCATCATTATTCAAATTAATCTTTCATTTCGTACAAAAATCATTCTCTCTCCTTTCTCGGATTATTCCTAACGAGTCCTGACATTCCGGACTTTCGGCCTAATACTATTTTTCCAGGCATTAATTTCTGCGCAAACTAATTTGTTCGCGTCAAAATGCTACTCATTGAAAAAGCTTTTTTCTTCATCAAAAGTTTCCCAAATAACGAGCGAAAAATTCTCTTCACGATTAATCCCATAAAATTAATAATTTCAAACTCTCTCGTCGAATTTTCGTATATATCCTCATCTGAATCCCAAACTTAAATTATCAAATACAAAACAGAGCAACGCTATTCCTCCTCAAACTCGAACCTCGCTTCGCCGAAAGTCATGTACGAGAAAAAATCACGCGATTCCTGGCGATCTTCGCTCGAAGCTACGAGCTCTGCGAGCCGACGAGTCCGTGCACACAGTCAGAAAAAAAAAGGTTTCATCCTCGAGGATTTTCTCACCGTTAGCCAAGGTATATATCGGGTCGTGGATGCGAGGATCGGGAAAAAAGTGCGTACGGTCTCGTTTTCTGTTATCCGTGGAACGGCCCGTGTATGCGTATGGCTTTGGGTTGAGGCTCTACATATATTTAACCTACAACGTGCGCGAATATACATATATATGTGTATATATAATATATATACATACATACATATATACAGATATATGGAAGTAAACAGACACGAAGGTGGCCCGTTGGTTCGTAGAATCGCGGAGGGTAACGGCGAGCGGGAGGAGGGGAGGGGGGAGGGGGTTAGAACGCCAAGGGAGGACGTTAGTGCTTCCACGCGCACGGATCTTCTATTTCTATACAAACATACACTCGTACGTGTACGTATGCATATATAGAAGCGTACATAAGAGAGAGAGCGAAGGATCGAGCGAAATGGAGAGAGAGACGGAGAGAAATGAAGCCGCGATGGAAGGACGCGACACGGTGCGGGTTTCACGAGGGGTGGGATGATGGTCCGGAGGGTTGAAACGACGAGATGGCCAGAGGGAGCAAGTTAGACGCAGCAGCAACCCCGGCAAGCTCGCTATATACGTATATATAACGGTATCATGTACTTATATATGGAGCGTATATAGCAGTTATATACGTAGAGGATGCGAGATATAAAGTGTGTGAGGGAGACGGAGAGATGGTGAGAGAGAGAGAGAGAGAATAAGGGGGGAGGGAAGGAGGGGAGAGGGAGGCAGTTTGGCGCGAGGGAGGCGAAACGAGCATAGCTCGAGGGGGAGGCTGCTTTGGTCGAAGGAGATTGGAATGGGGTGAGTTAGGTCGCGAAGGGACGCGGCCAGCTAAATAACGGTCTGCCCTATCTGCGTCCTTGCAAGCCCACACCCTCTCTCGCCTTTCTTGCTGCCTAGCGAGTTTCTACACTCCTCCTTCACCTCCTCGTCCTCCTTCTTCTCAGCCTGATTCTCCGCGCTCCTCCGCACTTCTTCCTCCTTTCCTCGCTCTCCGAACGCTTCCTTCTGACCCATGCTATTTTCTACCTCTCTCTCTCTATATATATATAGATATATAACTCTCTCGACATTTCTCTCTTTCACTCCCTCACTCCTGCAAGGCCCTAATTCTCACGGTCCCTTCGCTACGTCGAGGAGATCTCCTCCGGCAACACAATCTCACGCGCCTTCCCCAACCCCACGTGTATCCTCTCGGAGAGACTCGACGAACCTTCCCTATATTCTCCGTTTTCATAGATATATATGCGCGTGTGTGCGAGCCCTCGCCACCCACTCGGCCACCCTTCGTCCTCCCGCGCCTCATCCTCCGGGGGCCACCGCGACGCCCGAGCCAACTCGCACCGATCTCGCGCCCGAGTTTGTTTCGCCTCGGGCTGAAATAAGCAGCGTAAACGCGCCCTATACGCGAGAGGGAAGAATCGTCCCCGTTTTTTTTCCCTCTGCTCCTTTTTTTCTCTCTATTTTTTTGCCACTACACGCGCCCTCTCTCACCACTCCGCCCACGCTTTTTCGCTATGCACGCTATTTGCCTCTTCTACTTTTTGAGCCAGTTTCCTGTACGTGACTATATACACGTGTATATATAGGCGCATGATAAATATATAACTGTATTTTCTAATGCATATTTCGTGCTCTCACCTATCCCCGCTTGATCGCATTAACATTGCATCTATACTTGTTCTTTTCGCACTTTATCTTTCCAAGGGCCGAATTTTTGTTCATAAAACTTGTATAGGCGTGCGGCGTGTAGGACGTAAATGAAGTATTCACGAGAAATTGAGAGCATTTCGGCCGTAGTCCATTTTTTCTAATGAAACAAAAGTCTGTGCGAACAGAATTTCTTTCTATATATAACAGGAAAAAACAAAATTAATCCATTTGCGAATTTGATTCATGTTCACTTCGAAGACAACAAGTCAGGTGGTCTTTCAATTTACTTCTGATGTGTTTACATATCTATTTATATGATCAATTGTATTTTATTGCCATAAATTAGTCATGTTCATTACTTATTCTTACTGTAGGTAGTTCCTGAATATCAACAAGTGTTAATGCATTTGTCTTCATTTAAACTGCTGTGGATCGATACGTAATATTAAAGTTACATAAAAGATATAGAAAACGATGTGAAAGTTATACCTCAAAAGCACAGATAATACAGAAAAAGGAAAACATTTTAAATAATCGGAAAGAGCACAAATACATATTCTATTGTAGATAAACGGCAGCGCATAAACACATCGGTTAAAAGAAAGCAAATTACACGCCCGAAGAATGGTTCTTAAAAGGGGTTGAAGGATATGACTTTCGAACGTGGACGAATGCCATTCTGTTGATACGTCGTTTGGGATATGAAGATAAGCGCAATGGAAGGATCATCCATGAGGAGAAAATGATAGATAAATGATGGACGAGGAAAAAGACGGAATTATTGAAAGAGATACGTATATAATATGAGGAAGGAGATGAAAAAAGAGCGTATATGTATAGTTGAAAGTATTTGGAGTAAAGCAACGGGCTTTAACAGTCGAGCCACGAAACACACGTACCATACAAACTCGCTCGACTGATCCGACTATCTCGGTGAGTCACGCGCACAGGCTCTCGGGTGCGAATCTTTCGTCGTCTCTCTTTTTCGCTCTCGTTCGTAATGTATATCCGCATATACAAGCGTCCTATTCACAATGGTGTATACTTCGCGGTTGTTCTCTCTCCCTCTCTCTCTCTCTGTCTTTCCCTCGGATTCGCATTTGGAACATTCATTTCTTCTCCGTTCCTCGTTGTACCATTCTCTCTGCGAATCAGCGACTGTTTTACCGACCGCTGACCCATAAATGCGGTCGAGCGACTTTCCTCTCTCAGCCTCTTTCCCTCAACGCTTCCCTCGCTCCCACCCTCGGCCTATTTCCCTCTTTCTCTTTCTATCTCTCGCTCCGTATTACGGAAGCGAACTTTTCAAGTTCCCGCGACACTGACCCACTTTGTGCGCGCCTCCCTCGTTCTCCCTTCCTCCCGCCCGTCCTCCTCTTTTCCTTCCAATTCTCCCCTCTCTTTTCGTCTATCGCTCTCGCTCCCTCTTCATTCTGCTCCCTTATTCTCCCCACTTTTCCTCGTCCTCATCCTCCTCCTCCTCCTCCGCTATCGTACAGTGCCACAGTAGTTACGTAGCCCGAGAGCTCACTATGTATGAATGCCCGCCATGAAAACGCTCTCACTTTCCTCAGCTACGTTATATCCACTCTTCTGTATAAACTTTATAGACGTATACATTTCTATGGATATATACGTCTTTAGCGGCTTCCCTCGGTGCATTGCACTCTTTTCCCGCCGTTATTCTTCCTCCCTACCTCTTTCCTCCTCCTCCTCCTCGTCAGCTCCCTCCTCACCCTCCGTCTTATTCTTCTTCGTCTCTATTATTCCTTACCTTCGCTCTTTCTCTCTCTCAACTCTCGCCGCGAAAGACATCGAGACCACGATGAGACGTTCATTTCACTTCAGCCTTGGCAATACTCTCTCCTCGCTGTTTCTTTTTCTTTCCTCCGAGACGCTCATGCTCGTGTGTGCGCAAAATATACCCTACTATAGGCTCGTCTGACCAACGAGAATAAACGATCCGTCTCTCTTTCTCTCTCTCTCTCTGGCTCTGACTTTCGACCGGAAGCTCTCGGTAAAGAAATTCTTTTTTCTCTCTCTCTTTTCACCAAGTTTGCTCTCAACAATGAAAACGGAGCCTGCGCCGACTTTTGTACGCGTATAGATGAAAGAGAGCTAAAGACCTGGCCTCTTTTAAAGTGGAACTAACCATCGAGACTTCTCCCTGCGCTCTATAGTATTATATATATATGGTATTTAAATTTCAGGGGTTTGTTCCCGATGCGAACGAAAAAACGGGGTCGCTTTTAAAGAGACTTCGTATGGATATGTCGATGTGATTCTTTGTCCCGAATGTTTTCTTCTCTCTTGAAGTCGGAAAACCATGTTTCGGCCCGTCATTCACTATGGGATGATTGGAGGGATTTTTGTGCTACCTTGAAAACTTAATTGACGGAAATACTCGCAATTGGTCTTAAGGACAATAATATTGGTGCAGTTCGTAAATAGAGTGGACAAAAATGGTTTTTAAAAATATCAATTATTTTAATACTCGAGTGAATTTTGCATTTTGCAGTTATTTGATGTAATCATATACCAAGTGGTATATGCGAGTCTTCGCCTCAAAGTGTTGCCACAGATTTCTTAAACTGATTGAAAAGTCTTTTATTCCATACCGAGAATAATGAGTCAATTCAGCTCTTATAGGTTAGTGGCCAAAAAGAAGTGATTTGGATTTTGTCGAAATATTCAGAAATTCGTTAATCACGTTTTTGAGTTGTTTCCCTTGTACTTATAGGTGCCATATATCTGATATACGATGTTCATCTGATCCGTGACCTTAGAGTGATAGCGCAGATTCCTTAGGCACCTCAAAAATGGGATCGACACAGGTATCCTTGAGGTAAAATGCACTGATCTGTGATTGCGAGAGAGATAACTAAGATTTCCAGACGAATCATTCTCCAAAATGACCAAAATTGAGGTCGACAGCAGAGTCGATAATGCCTCCAGCAATTGACACATTTTTTCTTAATGGTGAGAATCTTTGAGAAATATACATGTATTATTCAAAAAAATAAAAATAGAAGTATCAATTGAATTGCTTCTTCATTCTGCAGGTTTACCTCATGACAGTCGTTACATTTTTATCAAGTACGTCATCAGGTATTTTATCACTACTTGCTGGAATTAAGGTTTGCTTTTTATGAAGTTTACGTCACCTTTTAGGTTATCAGTAAGAATAGAATTCTTTCAACAATCCCATATTCGGAGGAAATTCATCTGGCTAATTACTTTTTTGATGGATCAATATAATTCGAGTGTTTGATTAAGCATCACTATAGGTGAAATCGACTTCAAATTTACCTTCAAATTCTGTAAATATTATAAGTTCCTTTGTCGAGATTTTACGTGGTACATCTGCTGACCATATTTCATTACATCACCTTGCATTGTGGGACGTATTATTGAAATCGGAATAGCAATTATCAAAACCAAAGCTCTTAGCATGTAGCATATCGATAATATATATTTACAGTATTGAAAATATTTATTTTTCTTTTATATCTTGTCAAATATGTAGTTCAAAATAAGTGAATCTCAGCTCCAAACCCGTCAATTAACCATTGGAACGCCGAGCGAGGATGGATTTTTGATCAAGGCATTAGAGCACGTAAAAGAAGAAGGATGCTTCGCGGAGTGTATGATTCCCTCGATGCATCTCGATATGCCGGCTGATACGTCGAGAGCGGGTGCGGCTCGCAACGGCTGTACACGAGAGCGAGACAAAAAAAATGAAGAGAGAGAGAGAGGGGGGCAGAGCGCGAAGAGAGAAGAAAGAAAAGAAAGGAAGGAAAAGAGAGATAGAGGAGAGGAGAAAAAAAAGCCAGTTAAGAGTAACAGGCCCTCGTGAGACGGGGCAGAAGGCAAGCGGACGATCCGCAGGCGAGCAGAAAGCGAGGGAAAAAGAGAGAGACGGAGAGGAAAGACGAAGTTATCGAGGGAGGCATGGGTTACACGTCGCGAGAGAAAGAGCCAGCCAGAGCGAGACAATGAAAGAGAGAGAAAGAGAGAGAGAGAGTGAAAGAGAGCGAGAAGAAGAGAGAGAGAGAGAGAGAGAGAGAGCTTGGTCGGCCATCAGCCATCCTGTCATAGACAGGATGTGAGGGTCCGCGAGCCCGGACCGCTGCGCGCCGCGTGTTATGTACGCCCGCGAACCGCGCGCGCGGTTCTCCGCTGCTCTCTCCTCGCGGTTCTCGCCGATCCCTCTCTCTTTCTTTTTTTTCCCGCTGCCCGTTTCTTCGTCTCTTTCGCTCTCTTATCTTCCTCCCAAACGTCGTCTTCGTCCTTCGTCCCGTGTCCGTTGCGTTTCGCCGGAATTACGCCTCTTCATGTATCGCTTCACGCACGTGTCTGTGTACGTCTCACTCGCTCTCTCCTTCTTTTTCTCTCTCTCTCTCTCTCTTTGTGTGTACGTGTATGTATATATTTATCTCTCTTCCTCACTCACGCGCTCCGTTTATTCGCGTCTATGTATGTATATGTGTGTGTGCGTCGGTTCTCTCGCGATCGTTGCTTGCGGTATGTACGCGTGAGGGAGTCCGATAAGTTCCGGGGCCTCGAGAATCCGTGGGAGCTCGCCGGGCTTTATTAGCGAACCAACGCTCCTACTCCTCTCTTTTTATTCCGTTTATTCCGTCGCAGTATCTTATTTTTCTTCCTTATTGATTAAAAATGTTGTACACAGCTTTTTTACAAACCTTGGAATATTTAGTCGAATGTTATACTATACGATGCAAAATATTTTGGATATTAAGAAGACATTTTTTTAATGACTTCGCAACGTAAATATTTTGATTTTTGTGGCGAATATCAAGTTAGGAAAAGCAATCAAGGAGTTTGACCCCTTGAACAGAGAGGTATTGAGGAAAATTTGTAAATATACCGATATATATATTCGTTTTCGTAACGTACAGATTTTGATGAAATTTGGGAAAGTCATTTACAGAATATTCGACGAAGAAATTACAATTTTAAAGCAAATAAAGAATTGATCGTTATAGGCCAAAATAATACTGAATTTGAGGGTATATGAATAATGCAGTTATATATAGAGTTCAATATGAACAAAAATATATCAAAATGCTCGCCGAATATCATTTAATAAAAATTTATGTGAAATGCTTTGCATTGAAGGTAGGTAGGTAATTTTTGAAACTACCGGTATTGTCAGCAATACCCTTGAAGACTAAAGTATTTCATTATTATACGATAAAGATTCCAATGAGTCTGAAGGAATTTCCGTACGACAAATGTTTATCGTTTCGACGAAACAAAAGAAAAAAAAAAGGAAGAAATATATCGGCACGGTCTTGAGAATTTTCGTACGATAAATACCGTATAAATACGCTCGTTCGGGTTCACGCGCTCGTGTTACCGGGAAACTCAGGACTCGAGGGTCTAAGCTACGTGGAAAATATTTAGCGTTCGCCTATTTGGCTGAAATATAAAAGAAAGACGCGGAGCAGAAGGATCGAGGGAACCGAGAGATAGAGAAAAGATACGAAAAAAGGGAGAAGGATAGAAAAAGTAAATCCGTATTTAACGGAGTGCGAGAGCGAGGAAGAGAGAAGGAGAGAGAGAGAGAGAGAGGGAGGAAGAAAAAATCCTGGGAGGTAATGTCGAAGAAGGCCCAGGTAGACGCGGGGAACCCCAACCGCGGACCTCGATAGGTTCAGTCAGAGTTGTATATCCTTCGGTCGAATGTATACAGCGAGGCTCTATCGCGGTAAAACCGCGGGCGTTCCTCATTTCTTCGGAATACTTGCCGGAGCTTAAATCTTCAGTCTTACCGCCGTTGTGAGCATTTTATTTGAAAGAATCTCAATTCTCGTCCTTTACCGCGTATATTCTCGCTGTTCCGCGCTCCGAAATATGTCCACGTTACTTACTCCTCCTCGCACCCACGAGCTTCGTCCTTCGAGAAATTGACGTTTCAGTCGGGATGAGCACAATCTGCAAACCGTGCTAACGTTGCTCGAGAATTTTTTTTTTCTCGATTCCGTGTCAATCGATATCTCTGTATTGCTCACACACTGGACAAAAATGCTTTCGTCTGCGTGCGTTCGTTTCCTTCGCGCGCATGCACGGTCACGTGCTTTGAAAAATTATTCGTGCGAGCGCGGACGCACACACGCGCAACCGCGAACGTGGCGAGACGAAACGCGACGTGTATGGCTCAAAGAAAACGTGTCTCAACGACCAAATTCTTTTTTTTTCTTCCATTCTATCCGCCAACCGAAAGGTCTCAAATGCAGATGTCCGGTAAATTCGGAGCTCCTCGCGTTATTTTTTCATTGTCTTCTTTTATTTATTTTTTCCTTAATTCATACCTGCCATCGTTTAATTGAATTTTCAACAAATGCACATTCTTTTATTCGCCGTTAAAAACGTTAACGGTCTAACAAAGGAAGTATCTGCATATGTAAATGTAATGGCCAATCCGTATTTTATTCACATAATATATCGACTCTCTGTTTCAATAGAAATGAACGAAACCTTCACGTCTATTGGTTTGATTATTTTGATACAAAAATACGCGTTTTACTCTCTATTTCAAAAATCTCAATTATATATATTCAAATTTGTCTGAGGCCTTTCAATGTGTTCCTTGACATTATCCGATTGATATTGAAAATGAAACATTTGCTCATAGATAATTTTTTTAATATCATATATCAGGTGCAATTAATATAATATTCAAAAATTATTTCTTTTAATATTAATACAAATTTATTCATTTCCATTAAACTTATCGCCTTATTGCCCATGTGATTTTAATTGGTTACATTGATAAATCAATATTTTTATAATTTTTTTTGATAAGTCAATATTGATAAGCTGCGAATTTTTGCTTTAATGCAAAATATTAGGTTCTAAAAAAAATTTTCGGACACCAGGTTAATCTTATAAATATCGTTACATTTTCATCAGGTACCTCATCAAGACTCATAATCATGTCCTAATGGAGATAAAAGTTTACCTTTTGTCATGACGTGATTAGAGTCTAATATGTGAATTTCTAGTCAAGCTGTTTCTAAATAGTATTAATAAACTTTTCTACATATCTGAGTATACAGATTTGATCCATAAGAAGTAATTTACCGATATCATGCATGAGTCACGAAAAAATGCAGAAATTCACGACAATTTTTCGAATAGCGACTACATTCGATTCCACGATAAAATTTTATTCACATGGGTCAACGTTTCGGCAAATCTGACAAGTGTGAGAAAAAAATTAGCGGAGTCGAAGGCCTCAACATTTTTCTCCTCTTTTTCGTCTCCGCTGTAGTTATATCGATTGGAGAAGATTCCGTCTCAAGTTTCTTCATATACAACCGAATAAATGAGAAAAATCGATCCTATTTTCTACGAAAACTTCCCGATTTATGAACACTCTGATATTTCCGCCCTGTAATAAAATTAAATGTTTTATACCAACTGAAAACGAGAAAAAAAAATCGCAGACAATTCGGTGGAAAGAGAAATACATAAATATATCGTTCATGGAAGACGAGGTTATTTGGCTGGCTTTTGTGCATGAGAAACGCGCTGCTGTCGCGGTCGGGATCGGCGAGCCCTCTGGGTGCACTCGCGTTGCCGCTGCACACGGTGCATGCACAACGAGAAAGAGCTCTCTCGATGCTAAGAGGCATTGGTGGCAAGGGACAGGAGAACGACGAACGAGCGAGGGGAGGAAAAGGGCGAGGAGAAGAGCCGAGAGTCCCGGCAATAGCAGCGGCAGCTGGTCCCTCCTGGTATATGCGTGCGCGACACTTCCACTCAATTCGCGAGACCCGCATCGTTCCATGCACGCTCCTGTGTCCTCGCACTCTTCCACATTCTACCTCCCTTCTCCATCTCTCTTTCGCTCCCTCTCTCGTTCAATCCATCTCGGTTCTTATTCTCCGCAGTATAGTCCAGGCGATCACTGATCGCTCGTTATACCGTGGAATATTACGGAGAAGGGGACCGAGAGTGTCGAGAACTCTCTCGTCGATATGCGTGTTAATTCCCACATGTGCGTGTTAATGCACGTATATATTATATATATATATATATATACGTTTATTGATACGTGCGTGTGCATGCGAACGGTGTGCATGACGTTTTGTGTGATGCACCAGCGAGAAACCCCCGAGGTAGATTTAATACATAGATACGTCTGTTACTCTCTCTCTCTCACTCTCTCGATCGCTCGCTCGTTCTCTATATTGTCATCGATATAATAGACAGTTGTACGCGTTTATGTACATCTGCCTGGGAAACTTTTTCCATGCTTGGTTTAGATCGAGTTAAAGGGATTCCAATTCGAATGTTTCGCGGTTGCTGAGTGTTTTATTTAGCGATATCACGATCCATATGATGATATTTGACGTTTGAATAGCTGGATGTATAATTGTTAACTCATTTTCATTTAAACTTACGTATTATGTACTTATTTGAGCTAAGGAGATTCGATTATTTTACTTTGTGGTTTCAAATTAATGATTCATGGCGAGCATATTTAATGTTTCGATAGGTCAACGATCGTTAATTATCATATCTCAATGCAAAAGCGATCGGAGTGACATTTACCTTTGTTTTGGTACAGCCGTGTACTTTTTGTTTACGATTTTTTGATTTTTTGTGCCATCAACTCGTTTTCTTGTGATTTGAGATCGATCGAGTATTTTCGACGATTTTTGATAGAATTTTTTCACGGTCGAAGCGAACGTGTATCCGGGAATGTCGGGGATCGCTGAAAATAACATATTTTTTTCTTCGAGGAACCGTTGAAAATTTCGTATCGTCGCGAACGGTGACTAATCGTTGACTCGAATGAAGGAAAAAGGCGAAGAGAGAAACAGGAGAAAGAAAGATGAGGAGATGGCCACGGTGAGCGAAGAATCCTCACGCTTTCGCGATTCCATCCGGCCGCGATGACGGGTAAAATAATGTTACAGCGTCGCGAATGAGAAGTCGCGAGAGGGCCCAAGCGCTTCTCTCGGTATCTAAAATTTCAATGTTTCTCATATTTTGAAGGAAAGCAGGCAACGTCGTGATCGAGGTCCGCTCGCACGAGCACGTGTCAGTCGTTTCGGATTTCTTTTTCTACCAACTTTTTTTTCCTCATTCCGTACGAATGATGAATGAATAAAAAGAAGAAAAAAAAAACAACCACAACGTAAAAAATCGGCTTATCCGCATTTTCAATTTTCAGGAGAAGTGAAAAAAAATCGTGTTCGCGACGATGCAAAAAGCGGCCGTTGATACAAAAAATGAGGGGGGAAATCGATCGTGTCTGGACGAAAGAGAATAACGAAAGGGAAGAAGCAGGCTCGATCGATCAATTTCTTTGTCGCCCGATCTCTCGTGCTCGACGATAACCGAATTCCCATCAGAGTATCCGCGTACGGGATAAAAAAAGGAAGCGGGATGCGATATCAGCGTGTACGCCGAGAGAAAGTGCGGGAGGTCCGTAGGGAGGAACGCGTCTTTCGGACAAAAAGTAAAACACGAGGCTGGCTATTCTCATAGAGAATGTGAACGGCGAATAAGAGAGAAGTATCGAAGAGAGGAGACGAGAGAGAGAGAGAGGATAAGCGAGATAAAGAAAGAAAGAGAAAGAGAATCGAGGAGTATAGAATGACGGAGGAATATGAGAGCGCGCGTTCAGATATATACGACGACGAGTGTGTATAGTAATAGTCCGAGGGGCGCACGTGGGGGAGGTGGAGCTCGCTCGACGAGGGAACGTTCGAGGCATCCTCTTTAGAAGACCCTTAACCCTGCGGGTGACGAGCTCTCGGATACCGTCCGTCCGTCTGTCCGTCCATCCGCTTGTTCATCCGTCCGTCTCCTCTCGCTCGCAGACATGCACACGAGCAGCCTGGGACGCACACGAGCACGTCCCTACGTGAGCCAAGCAGGAGCGCATCGGACACAAAAGGGTTCATGCGGAGCCGCGAGTCCGAAGCTCGCGAGACTCGTCGATGAGGCCAGGGGGAAAGGAAGAGACCGAGAAAGAGAGAGAAGGTGGGAGAGAATGAGAAAAAGAGAAAGAAAGAGTGAAAAGAGAGAAAGAATGAAGGGAAGAGAGGAGAGGCATCAGGGGGAGAGCTATAACCGACGTACTCGTGCTTTTCTCGCGAAACGAGAGATAGGAAGAGAGAGAGACGGAGAAAGACGGAGAGCGATCGAGATTGGGAAGGAGGACGCAGAGGTGAACCGCAGAGCGCAGAAACGAGAGAGACGGATAGAGCGTGATCGCGATGTATATATAGTGCCTGAGAGAACAGCGGCAGCAGGAAGCTCGCGCGATGCGTGACTCACCCGACACCGAACAAAATCGTTCTATATATCCCACCCGTGTCCCTCTATATATTTATGCGCGCTCGTGTGCTCTCTAAGGTGTGTACGTACGTGAAAACCACGCGCGGTTCGCGTTCACGCGTTCACTAGCTCGTGTCTCTGCTTTCTTTCTCGCTTCTCTGCAGCTATTTATCTCGATATTTTTCTAGTTTTCTCATTCTGTTCCTTATTTTTGTATACGTACGCGGAGGTAATAATGTACGCACACGCGAGGCCAAGCTGCTCCTTAATATGCTCTCTTTTTATTCGCGCTTCTCACGTTCCATTGCTCTTCTTCGTTTCTTTCATTTTTCGCGTTCCTTTTCTCTGCGATAGCAGTAATACTTCTTTCCCTCTCTATACTTTTCTCCAGACTGAAAATTTACATAAGTTCAGCCCGAGATCGTGATAGCGACCTTATATCAAATCAAAATCTGAAGTTGAGAAAGACTTTTACGTAAAACCACTTCAAATTTGTTGATTGATGACAAGATATCGATTTATACGTCTCATTTAAAGCATAACACTTTGATACTTTCATTATAGACCTCATGAACAATTAGGTGTATACCTTGTCAGAACATGATCAAGACCCGACGTAAAATTCTTCTCATCATCTCTTATTTTTCCCTTTTTCTCTCTTCTCTCTTTCTCTTTGTCATAATATAATCGCGTTCTCTTTCGTCTCTCGTTTACGCGCGATAACGTGTTTACGCAGGGAAAAATGGCTTCACGCATATATTTATGCATATAGTATGTAAATCTGTAAAAGAGACAGGAATATTTTCTTGAGCTGTGGAGTCCTCGTTTTTCTCGGTACCTCTCGCCTCCGGGCGGATCCGCTCGCGCGAACGAACGAAACTTGGTCGGTACTTTTCGCGCTTGGCTCCTCTATACTCGCGCGAGATCTGGGTAGTCCAGGCGCAGATCCCTCGCTACGGCCCCTCGGCGTCCCTCGTCCTTCGCCCTCGTCGAGCCCGCACCACGCCCCGCTTCGGCACACACGCGCCTCGCGTCCATGATTTTCTACGTTGTACTTCAGTATATATGTATGTATACATACACATGTATGTATATGTATATATATACACGTATATAAAGCTATATGTATGTACGTCCAATCGTCCCTTTGCTTTCCTTTCCTCATCCTCGTCTCCTCTATCCCCCTCGTCCGGAGCCCGATCCTTCTCCCTCTTTTCTATATACATACACGCGAGATATCGCGACCGCGGACCCTTTGTCCTCCGCCATCGGCTCGCGCTCTTTCACACTCCCTCGCCCATCAACTCACCCGTGCACACACGAGTGTGTATACGCTTTTCTCAGCGTGTGCATAAATTTATTTGCACCATACTGAGATACTGAAAATCCGCACGGGCGAGGTATACGAGCGAGAACGGGGAAAGAAAAGAAAAGGGAGAAATGGGGAAAAACGAGAAAAACAGAGGGTGCTGAGCACGCGTGTCGCGTCCGCGGGACGCATTCGTCACGTTTTCGTAATACTCGCGTGAGAGTTATTCGAGACCGATTTTTATCCTGGAGGAAAGATTTTCGGCTCGTGCGCGTACCGTCGACGCGTGTACGCTGTGTGCTTTGCGCTTATGAAGATCTTGATGACATTTTCGTTACGCAGCACATATGCATAGATATACACGATTTCCGGCTGATCAATTTTGAAAGAGGATTTTTTGCTCTCTATATGCAGCGTTTGATTGTCTGTATACATTTATTCTTGTGTACGAATTCTTAGATATAATCGAGAAATATCGATAGCAATATTATTGTAAAAACTGTATCAATTATATAGTAATTTGGTGATAGCCGTACGTACTTATTTAATTTCTCAAGAAAACGCTGATTCTCAATGTTGGTAATCGATGTTTTTGTCCGTCTGCTAATGTACCATCGACCTCCGTTTTTTTCACGTTATGCATCGCATCGCAAACAATCCATTCATGATTTATATTTGTAAAAAATGACAATTGAAGAAAGCATGGGGTGTTGACCATTTTGTGCTTAATCTAAAAATGAAAATGCAATACACTTATTTTTTATTACGAGCTAGCAATAAAATTCAATAGATATGCAAAGAAATGCGTCCATAAAAGATCCTAAACTGCCAGTTTTCCGCATAAAATGAGTAAATTTACGAAGATAATATGCATAAAGAATATCATTAATGAGTCCTTTAGAGCTACAGAATATTAAAAATATTATTGAAAAAAGAACCAAAAGGAATTCGCATCTTCAGATATAATAAAAAATAGAAAATTCAATTATTTCGATAATGATCAATCTCTAATTGAGATAAATCAGTTCACTAAATGGAAAAGGTTTCAGGTAATAACAGTCACAAATCGTTTAGAATTATTCTTTTGCCATTGATATATCAATTACAACCAGTCATATTAAGTGATTAGTACTTTTTTAGGATCTCCAGCACTTATTATTTCAGTGAAGATAATTTCCCGTCCCTTGAGGATATGATTGAGGGGTTGCTTTCCCTCAGTTTTTTTTAGAGAATGAGTCAACGTTATTCTTCATTCTCCACAAACAGAAATACTCGCCTCAGATATTTATCGTTGACAATTTTCACGCGCGAGGTTCGTGGCGATGTCGCAGGCCGGTGCGAATCTCGTACCGAACGCCCGTCTCTCTTTCTCTTCTCTCGACTACA
This sequence comes from Cremastinae sp. B BG-2022a, assembly GCA_030522605.1. Taxonomy (NCBI): domain Eukaryota; kingdom Metazoa; phylum Arthropoda; class Insecta; order Hymenoptera; family Ichneumonidae; species Cremastinae sp. B BG-2022a. The sequence goes on along the minus strand of JAPYYX010000468.1, from coordinate 78,321 downwards.
AAAAAAGAGACGAGTGAGCAGTATAGTATCCCAGGGAAACATCTTTTATTCTCTTCATGCTGTTTAGCTCTCTATTGTTTTTCGTGTTTCATATTGGTGACACCGAAAGTCACGAAACCCGATGATAGTTTTTTTCGTTTCTCACATCTGTCGACGTCGCGAAAAGTAGATCACGCTAACAAGTATACCGCGCGAGCAGTGGAACCTAAAAACGAAAATGATACCTGAGAGAACATATGAAAAGAAAATGAAAATAAAAAGGGCGATCGAATGTAATGGAAAGAGTAATTTTTTTGTCGAAATCGCTATTATTAAGTGAGAAATGAGGTGAGATCGATGTCGTAATTAATTATATACGTGGGAAGGAAAAGAAAGGTCGTCGTATTTTGAAGGGTGTTTGAAAGAAGCGAGAGCGATACAAGTTGCAAATTGTCGGCGAGTCATAAATGACAAGCGTAGCACATTATACGTGCATTATACCGGGGCCTGTGACATGACGAAGCGGAATGTCATCACTCTGCCGCGGCAGCGCGTCGGAGTAGCCGAGACTTATTGAGAATCCGCGTGAACGAGAGCGAGCGAGTCTGTTGCACTCGGTTCGCTTTGACGCTCTCCCGAGCAAAGCGAGAGGACGGTCACGATTACTCTACGGTAATACACACGTTCACTCTTCGCTGATACAAAGTGGTGATAAATCGAGGAGATCCCTCTCTCACTTTTTTCAATTCGATCTTTCGTAGTTTCGTATAAATTGCTTAAACGCGACTAACAATTCAATTTCGGACACTTCTCCTTTTGCGAATATTAGATATAAAAAAGAATATAACACAAAAATACGAATATTCAAAGCAAGAATGGGAATGTAATCTTGGTATATGCAAGATTTATACCTAGTAAATTTGAGATACCAATATTATGAATAAAACTTCGGATGTTTGATGAGAAAATAAGAATATGAAATACAAATTTTTCTGAAATTTTCACAAAAATAAAGAAAAAATATTTTTCTAAATCAAACTAAACCATCAGTTTCGTTTCTCGTTATGACGCTCTTTAGTCCGAAGATTGTTTATGAATTTTTATTTAATGTACCAAAAAGCAATTAATTTTCATGAGTAAAACAACCAGAACTACGAAAAAGAATCAATTCTTGATGTGACATGTCAAAATATGCCCAAGCCAACGGAACAATGAACAAATCAGCTCGGAGGTACTTTCTTTCAGATTTTCCGCTTTGCATGGAAGCACGAGCTGAATTCATTGGAAAAAATCGTAGATATCCGTATTCGACAGATTTTGATGACTTTTTGTCGTTTGGTAGTACGAGAACTAAAATAACAAGCGAAGGTATACGCGCGGTGAGCGTCGCGCGCGGATGAAGCTCGCGCGAGCGAATTTAGGGTGGTACGCGAACTAATGACAAAGCCGTTGGCTCATGCACACGCGTACACCTAGGTGTACACATATATAGAATAATATATATACGTATACATCGGTGCGTGCTTGGCAAGAGCCACCCTGTGTGCAAACGCCGGGGTGACTCGTCAGGGATGGCGGAGCGGAAAGAGAAGCGGCAAAGGGTCAGAGGCCGGCTGGTGCAGAGCGACGAAGGGAAAACGGGGAACGGGAAAGGTGAAGAGACAGTCGCGAGTATACGTATAGAAGAGATGAGCCGCGGGATGTTCGTTGGCGCGCAATAAGAAGAGATACTCCGTCTCTCTTTTTCTCTCTCTCTCTCTCTCCGTCCCTATTTTTTTTCTTCGTTGCGCGAAGAGAACGAGAGAAATCCCCGTCTCGTCCTCTCTTCGTCTCGCTCCTTTTTTTTCGTCCACCTCTTTTGACATTGGGATCTGGAGAAGGACGCGAAGTTTCGTCACGAGTACGCTCGTGTGCCGTCGCGAGTGGCGTGGAACGAGACGACGATGCTCGCATAAGAGAGGGAGGGAGCGAGACGGATGTATTTCGAAGAACCAGAAGAAAGCGAATGATGGATAAGCGAGAGGAGGTCCGAGAGCTTCCCAAGCCGGCGGAAAGTGATGAAAAAAAAAAGATGAAAAGAGAAGTAAGAGGAAGAAGGAGCGACGAGGGAAATTTACGAGAAGGACGTACGCGCTTGGCGATCAAAATTCCGAATGCGGAGGGAAAGAGAGCTCCGAAAATCCGAAAGACGGGAAAAGTGTTTGAAGCGAGAGAGAGGAAAAAGAAGAGAGAGAGAGAGAGAGAGAAAGAAAGAGCAACGAAGAGAGAGATAAGAGTTCAGAAAAGAGTCAGATGGATCGAGATAGAAAATCGCGAGAGGTCGAAGGGAGCAAAGTGTCGGAGCGAAGAAGGACGAGGCAAGGAGCTTGAGGAAGAGACCCGGGGCAGAGGGAGGGAGGGAGGGTTTTAGTGGGAGTTGAAAGAGAACGAGGGTGAGGCGCGCATATAGTCCGGTAGGTGTGGGAGGCGCAAGATAGAAGAGAAAGAGAGCGAGAGAGAGAGAGGGAGAGTAATAGCGAGATGGAGAGATTGGAGAGAAGAGTACGAACGAGGGAAGGCGGTGACCCGCGGTGCCTAGCCTGTCTGCTGCCGTTGCTGCTGCTGCTGCTGCTGCTGCCGGTACCGCTGCCGCTGGCCGCGTTTTCAGAGCCGCACAGCGAGAGAGGCTCCTCTAGCAGCGTGTTATGTAGCGCGCGTGGGGTGGCGTAGCGCGGACGTTCTCTCGCATAGCAGCAGCGGGAGAGTGAGAGAATTGAAGACAGGAGAGAGAGAGAGGTAGCGAGGGATATAGAGGGAATGAGAAAGAGGATCGACGTCGTAGAGGCGCGCCGAGGCGAATGGACAAGCGAGGAGAGAGAGAGCGAGAGAGAGAGGGAAGGTGGAGGAGGGACGCAAACGAGAGACACACGCGCTCTCCGTCCTTTTCTCTCTCTCTCTCTCTCTCCTTCTGGCCTGGCGAAAAAGGGGGACGACAGGGTGGCGCACGCTTGGCGCACACAGAAAGGCTCAAAGAGAGAGAGAGGGAGAGAGAAGGAACGAACGGAGGTAATTTGAGCGTCACACGCTGAGCGAGAGGCCGCGGCAACGAACGAACGCTTCGCCAGGGCAACGTCGTCTATGTGCTACATAAAGAGCCCCAGAGAGCCAGCCAGCAAAACGAACACGCCCGTCTCTCCTCTCGACTCCTTCTCTCTCTCTCTCTCTCTCTCTCCGTTTCTCTCATACACTCTCTCGCTTTCTGTTTCTCGTATCCAAGACCATCTCGCGGAACCTACGCCACAACGCCAAAAGCGACAGAGACGAGGATGGAGAGAGAAGCATTCGCGCGAAAGCCGCGCCATGTACAACGCGTCCCAAAAGTCCTCTCGAGGTATAGAGAGAACGCCGAAAGAGAGACGAGAGTCGAGAGCGAAGAGCGCGCGTGGACTTGTCTTATCTTTCTCCGCCTCTAATTCGCGTATTCGTGTCCGTGCGCGGATTCTCATCCGTGCACGTTCCACGGATGATTGCGCGTGTGCGTGCGAGCTGCTTCTGCGAGAGAAAAAAAAATGGAAGAAAGAAAAAAAAAGAGAGAAAAGATATAGCAAGGAAAAAAAATCGTCTACGTGTGATGGCATTTTTTTTTATCGTGCCAAGCTCGTCACTCGCTATGCCAGTCTCGACCGCGGAGGGACACCTTTCTCGTCTTCCCGACCAAACGCTCTCGCGAAATTATACTTGCGAACAGGGATTCGCTTATTTACATATATGCATAGATGTGTATATTATTTATGGGCGAGCTGACTCGCGAGAGAAGTTTGGTCAGGAGAGAATCTGCGATCTCGCTTCTCTTCTTCCGATCTCCCTGCTTTATCCTCTCCTTACAAAGTTCAAGTTTAGTTACGTGTATATGTATATACGTATATGTGTATATGCGGCAAGTATCATCATCGCTATCGTTTAGTTATCCGGTTACTTCTCAAGAGAGCCGAGAGCGAACATCAAAGTCGTAGAAATCATGTCCTCATCCCTCCATTTGTGGTATTTTTCATTCCACTTCTTATTTTTCTCTTTTAATCAGTTAGCCAGCTCGGATAACTCGTCCGGTGACACTTCATTTTCAACTCTTCTCTATTTAATTGCGCTCCATTCCAGCCAATTATCCGCCACGTTGGAATAAATGAAAAACTATTATCTTCCAATCTCGCACGCAATTTCGTCGAGTGAGAAATTATTTGTTCTTTTCCTCTTAACTTTAGCCATTCGAATCGTATATACGAGTCGTAGAAAATTATGACGTTTGGATCGTTCCTTAGATATACGAATTAAAATGAGAAATTCCTTAAATTCGCATTTTCACAGCCTCGTGATACAGGATCGCGGGGGACATTTAAATATTTCGTGTCATCGTTCGTTGAACGTTTTTACGATCCACGAAGGTTCTTATCTCACTTTTGCGCTTAATTCTTTATTTTCAATGTTCGTTCAACGCGCTGAGTTTAGTTCCGTCTAATTAAGCCGCAACGCCATCATATCCTCGCGATTGAAGTTCTGAAATTCGCACATACGAGCCGGGCGAGCATTAAATATACACATGGAAGCGTACACACGAATCTGTACAGAGGATAATATGTCCTGTGAGCTACAGGACAAGTTGGGTTAGATTGCGCGACTGTACGGAGCTTTGGGAAACTCCGTATAGGTGAAACGAAGAGCGAGGGAGAAGGAGAGAGAGCGAAAGCGAGACGACAAGAGAGGATTGATCGCGCAAAGAGCCTCTCTCGTTCTGAGCTCGCCCCTGTTTAACTCAAGGGAGAAAGAGAGGAAAAGCGGCAGTGGAAGAGGAAGAGAAAGAGAGATTGAGAGAGAGAGCGAGAAGCTGGCGCTTCTCTTCTCGCTCCGAAAGTTTCACACAGGGCCGCGAGGTAAAGTTGCTGCAGGCTGCACCAGGCTGATGTCAGATAGGTACACGCTCGCGTGTGTGCAAGTCTCTCGCGGTCTCTCTGGCTCCGGCTGCTTGCCGCCTGGCTTGTTCGCCTCTGCCCGCTCCTCCAGTACGTGTATCGGGTCGGTATCGAGGCGGAACGACGAGAGCTCGCGAGACGGAGACAACCGGATAAAACGAGCGAGACCGACGAGCCAGGGGACGAAGAGAGAACGAACGCTTCCGCGGCTTATATCTATCTACCGCGATCCTAACCCAGCCGCCTTCTACACGCTTCTTTTTTTCAAACATTTTTACTTTTCCTTTTCTTCTTTATACATATATACGTGCATGTATGTATCTCTCATTTTTTAAATAGCGTGCTGATTCTATCACTCTTTTCGACGCGATTTTATCGCAATGCTGGTAAAACTGTATACCAGTTCGAATGAATTCTCAGTCTTTCGTTTGTTCGTACATTCTCGTACATCGATTCGGAACGAATAAAATGAAATTTTGATTGCGATTTACACGCATAACGTACTATAAGTACGTATATCGTGGGGACAGTCTCTGCAAAGAGTCAATCTCACATTCTATTTATATCTAATCTATAGAGGCCCCCTGTATTTCCGTTAAATAGTTGAATTTATTAATATAAAGTATAGAAAAGTTAGTGATATCAATATTACGAGAGTATTGTTATTTATTAATGAAGTGTAGATATCTGAAATTCAAAAATAGTACTAAATGTCTCGAAATAAATATTTTTGTTAAAAAATGTACTTATTTGCATAAAACTTTATTACCTGAAATTAGCCTCGATGGTATACTGTTATACTTGAAAAACATTTCAATGAACAATCGCACGTGTGTATCCAATGCTATTTTCAGTATTTCATCGATTTGCATTTTATTAGATAATTTAAAAAAATTGAATTAATGAACACTATTAGCAAGATAATGTCGTGTCGTGATTATAATGGGTTGACCGAAGGCCTCCTTCCTGCATGACAAAAATGCAGAAACAATTACGCCTTTCCTTCACATTTCTGTAGATAAAAATATATATTTGTGTGTGTGTGTGTGCGTCACAACGAATTCCCTTTCGCCCTGTGACGTGTATATCGTGTCAGTGGGAGGGACTTTTGGGCTCTTTATGTCCCTTTTTTCTTGTTTCTTATTCTCCTTTTTCTTCTTTTACCACGGGTACTGCGTCACGTGAATTCCATCGATACAGGTTTTAAAGGACACACATTTCTTTCCTCTTTATGCCTCGATCGCTTCCCGATCTTCTGCTAGGCCAGCTTCTTCTTTCTTCTGTTTTTTTGTTTTTCGCTCTCCTCGTTTTTCTATTCATCTCCCTCTCGCAATTTTGTACCGATTCCATTCGATACACAACTGCTGCTACATTCTTTCCTCATGAATGAATGAACGTGAAAAACGTACGAGAGAATGAAAAGAATGGAACTAGGAAATCAATCAAATAATAAGACGAAAATATATAACGTTTACTTTGAAGGAGTTGCACAGAAATATGAATTAATGTAATGTAAAAATTTTTTTAATTCGAGTCTCCATAATGCTGAACAAAAGTTAATCAAAAGTTATTCTCCACCATTCATATGACATGAAAAGAGAACATTTCTGCTCTGGTTGTTTCAGATTGTTTAAATATTTCATTTTCTAGATCTGCGTTCAATTTCACTCCAAAAATACATCTCCTGCATAAAAAATATAGAATATAGATGCTTTACAGATCAGATTGACAATTTTTGGTAAAAATGATGCTTTGTGAGTGATTACGCTTGGTTTGTGAAATTCAAAATTTTTGTCATAAAGTCATCAGCCTCGACATACAATTAATATCCTCAACAAACATTTGAAACATTTTTCGTAAATTTTTTATAAATGCTACCTTCTAAATGAAATATCCTTACATTAACTTTCAAGCTAAAATAGACATTTTTTGTAAGAAACACGTTGTAAGAAGAATTAATAATGTTTTACCCAAATTCTGGCATCTTTTAATAATTTCCGAAATTTCTTTTACACATTCTCAAATTTAAAGATGAACAAAATTTCGGTACCTTAACAAATAGAAATCAGATAATGGCTTTTCTGAAACTCGACCTGTCGGAATTTCAGCAGATTTGCACAAGACTACATAGGCGTATATTTGTTGCATGCACTCAAATAGGTAGCCCTGAGCGGTTGAAGCACATCGTCAGACAGCAGAAGAAGCAGCAGCAGAACCGCGAGTGCAAACGGGGGAGGATCGTAGAAGAGTAGGCAGAGAATGCATGGTCTCCCAGTCTGCTTCCATGTACACGACATGTTCATGTAAAGGATCCACAGCCGCCGATCCTCGATTCTCCCTCGCCATTGTACCCTTACTTATCTACGTCGAATCCACACCCATGAACGTTTCTCCATGTACGTACACCTTAATGTCTTTTGCACATATGTATAGGCAAATCCTAAGCAAGTGTACAGGCTGCTTCCAAATGATTCGACCATGTATGACCATTATTTCCACTTTTAATACTTGACGTAATGATAATTTTTGATGTCTAAATTATTATCACTTACTGTTGAGAAAAACTCCAATTCAAACGCTGAGCATCAAAAAGCAGTTTTTAAAATAAAGCATCTAGACTTTTTTCAAATTATTTGATGATTCGTCGAAATCTTATCAATATCATCAAGATTATTCAATGAAGTAATAAGTCTTTGTTTCGGTCTTCGATAACGTTTTCATTAACGCCGTGTTGCGAAGTTAGGAATTCAAAATGATGAAATTCCGTGTATCGCGCTGTTTATTTCAATCATTTTGAGATTAAGTGTAGACTAGAGAAAAAAAATAAATGATGACTGAGTGAGAGTTGGGATGGGCCTGTACGGAATTAGCTAGGCTGAGACTAGGCTGTTCTCGGATGCTATCCTAGCCGGTTGTATGCGAACTCAAGGCTCGATGCAGCGACGCCGACGATGCTGGTGCCGGTTTATACTCTCTCGCCATTTCTCCTGCAGAGACCAGATCCATAGTTAATTACCGGCCTAATCTCTATTCGCGATTGCCCGAAACCGCTCGTAAATCCCTATCGGCCCGCTTGCCGCACGCACAGATCCCTCTATCCGTGTGGATTCTCGCATCTCCCTCTCTCTCTCTTTGCCTCTCTGAATTTCTACGTGCACGAAGGCGCGCCTGTCCGAGTATAGAAACGGACGGGAAATACCGTGGAGGAAGAGGACTCTCCAGCTCTAAACTCTCGGACTACCGATCTTCGAGCACGGCATGGATCTGCCCTCTCCCTTGCCACATCGGTGATGAGAAACAAATGGTTGATTCAATAACACGCGTATCATTGATAATTGTGTTTCGTATCAACATGAATCTTTTTTTCATTAAAGAAAGTTTTATTTTCAACAAATTCGTGACGGATTGGAATTTTGATATCCTTATATTTTTATTTCAAAATATGATGTAAATGTCGTTCTTGTTGATTATGGAATTGAATTAATTGGAAAATCAAAGGGATAAGAATTTGAACTATAAAACAAAACAAATAGTTTCGCGAGATTTATTTTTGGCTTTTTTACACGCTATTTTGAAAAAAATAATCAGTGTTTCGCAAATACAGAGCTAGATCTTCATAAGGTTTATAAAATGCGGATACGGACTCGAAAATCATACTCTGCATAAACATATTTGTGTGATATGCCATTCTTGCATGGTAGATATTTTATTTCGTCCGACAGTTTTTTTTCACTACACGTTACGTATTTTCATCCACAAAATAAATTTCTCAATATACATTTCTCCCATTCGCACGGCTCTTCGCAACGTTGTTGGCGTATATGATCGATCCGACTTATTGATGGATGACTGACCAAATAAATCTTTCCGAATTTCTCGGTCCCAGGTTCGAGCCTGTCCGTCTCCTCGGAATTTCAACTCGATCCAAAACTTCCCTACCTCACGCTTATTTTTTTTCTTCCACCGCTCTCTCGAAGTATTATAAACCAGTTTGCGTTTTTGTATTTTCTAGAAAACCAGGGCGTCCTTTTTTGAAACCTCGCACGCGTTACAATTTTCATTTATACATACAATTCGTTCAACGCATTTTTTCTGCACAAGCGATATTTTTTTTGATGATCGATCGGAAGCCACCGACGTTGCGTTTTTTATCGTCAACTCGCGGTGATGAAAAAAAGGTCGCACGATTTTTTTCGAGTAGTCGTATATATAGATTGCGCCGCGAGGGGCGTGAGACGTGTACCAATACTTCTCGAGGCGGTTATGTGTACGCGACGCGAACGAAATCGGCGAGTTCCGGCTTGGTCGGTACACCCCGTTTCCGGTCACGAGTTTAAGTAACGTATAATACAGAGCCGCCGACGTCGCGCGCATGACGCTCTCTCCCCGCAATATATATATATATTGTTGTACATGTGTGTGTGTGTGTGTATATATTTCGTTCGCGATTTTTTTCTCCCATCGCGCGGTCTTCTCGCCTATCAGCGATCGTTCATCTTCTCCTCGATTGAGCCCCTCCCTCTCTCGGACAATCACTTTAAAAGTAGAGAGCAATTAATGAATAATATTAAAATGTATGCTCAGTCATTTAAAACAAATCTTAATAAATCAGATATTAAAGTATTTACTCGCTTATATAGTTTGCAGATTTGAAAACTGAATTAAGACATCAGTGTATACGATAACGCTGGAATAATAATATAAAAGAGCCAAAATAATCCAACGAAATCTTGGTCCATAGTGTACGTGTGAATTTTTCACTTTATTTAGTAAATGTACTATTTACGAAGCTATTATTTTAACATATAACTTTATAAGATATAGTATATACTGAGCTTATTAAAACTATATTTCCGGTGTTTGTGAGCTAATTTGGTTATAATTGTTTCGATGGTAAATTCAGTTCTTTATGATTTCAAATGTTTATTTTGAGTGCAGTAAATGCAAAAACATCCACAGGTAAAAAATTTGTTTAAAATATTTCTTTACTATTTTTATTTAAGATCGAAACTCCCTAAAATCCGACGTGTTTCATTTTTTTCAATCGGAAGCTCAATAGAAATTTGATGATACGAGAGTGAGCGTGCTCGCGACTGCATGACAGACACCATGGCATAAGTATTTAGTCCCTTTTTTCTCCCTCGGAAATTTACTGCAACTGCCTTCAATCCTTTTCAATCTCTCATTTTTTTTCTCCTCTTCTCATCGCGTCGTTTTACCCTTTCCCGTTCCTCTCCTTCTCGAATGTTTATCACGTTTTCTCTCTTTCTCCGGCTTCTCCCTCTCCATGCATCGTTCTTTTCTCCAGCGTTCCTTTTCTCCCTCGGTCGTCGGCTCTCTCGCGACCCTCACGAACGCGTGGACGGATTATAAAAAAAGAAAACGAGCGAAAAAAGAAAAGCTGCGAGCACGCGGCCACGTGTGCATCTCTCTCCAGCATAATAATATATGTGTGTGCCCGAACGGAACAAAAACGCCTCGACTTCGACGTGGAATCGAGTTCTCGCACATGTTCCATTCTTTCGCCGTGCTGAATTACTTACGCGAGCAAAAAAAACAAGAAGATTCGACAAATTGGAAGAAAAAGTGGAATTTCCACCCTCGGAGTGTGAGTTTTATCTCGTATATTTGATGAATTTGTCGCTCTTATAATTCGAAGGGTAATTTCATGTGCACACTCTCGTTGAAACGGGCTCGTCGTTTTCTTCGTTTCGGGGTGAGCCCTCATCGCGCGCTCTGGCAGCAGGCACATCAATTAGAAACGAGCTAACGGAGCGGAAGACTCTCTCGTGACCTGTCGCGGAATATACTCGTGTTCCCTTGCGCGTATACATGCGCGTATTTACTTTTATATGCGTTCTTATATTGGCGAAGCATATGTACAATGCGCACATCCACGCGAAACTCTTGTCCGCACCATCATGTGCGCGTTTGTTACGACCTCTACATATGCACAAAGTACATACTTTCTGCCGTGACCGGATGCCGGGGAACCTCTCTCGGGTTTCACCACTCCATTCACCCAACGAAAAAGCCCACTCGAGACCTTTCTTCTCCTCTTCTCTCTTCTCTCCTTTCGGTTTTTCGAATTTTCATTTCAATTTTGAATTTTTTACGAGCCTCGTGTATCTTCCCGTTACGAAAAATACACAAAATTCAAAATCCTTTTCTAATTATATTATTATTTTCTATATGTTTTAACCGTGATTTATTATCTTATGCAATATGCAACAAAAAATTGCATTCCGTGTTGTTGGTATTTGTATATCGATTTCTAATGAGTTCAGCGACAAGTTGAGAGAATTATCGATATATTTTACTGCGGAACGTGTATTCGATAGGAGAAGAATGTTATTCTTTTTATTTTTATCATCAATTTTGATGTACTGGCATGTAAGTTAAATAATATGACGGAGGGCCTTGAGAGTAATAATTTGTTATGTATATAAAAATGTGAACATTATAGTGTTTTCAGTGATAATCCTACCGCGAAAAATAGTTTTTCTATAGAATATCTGGTATAATTTTGAAAAATATATTTCATGAGTGTAATATTTATGTAAAATTTAATTATAGGTGAAAAAAGGAATTAAAATTTTTTTCTAATTCCATTTTTAAAATATATTGGAAATACGATTTTTATTTTTAAGCAAAAAAAAATTATTTCTATTTTTTTAATCCTACATCTTTTTTTGAGGTGTGCAAATTGTGTAGCTCCCTTGAGGTTTACTGATCTATTTCATCCCTGATTTTTTTAACATATAGAAATTTGACCACTTTGCTATTGGAATCAGAATACAATTCAAAACTTGTATAGAAGCATATTATTTTTTATATACATTTCTTTTCTAATTTCATCACTTATTAAAACATCCTTTCAAGCCAAACTGCACTTTTTTGGACGAAATTATTATGCAACGCTTTCTCAAATTTGTACATAACATTTTTATTCCAAACTCTACACTTTTTTGTAGATTTATTGAAAAATGACAGAAAGTATCATTAGTTCGCACAGAGTACTCTAACTATTAGCATGACATCTCTCTAAGCATTACATTGCTCTAAGCATACAACAACTCTAAACATTACAACCAGAAAGAAAATGGAAACTTTGTAAAAATATTTCTCCATATTTTTCCCTAGTGTTACTTATCTCTCGATTTCGTGAAAAATACGAAATTTATTGAAAAATTATTACAATAACCCCTCCTGAAATGATCATTTACATAATTTTAAAATGGAACAAGTATTTTTAAATTTAACAATTTCAACAAAGTCTCTAGTGAGAACTACTGATGATCCACTTTAGCGCAAAAAATATTTTTTCAACGCGAAGGACTCCCGCTGCTCATATTAGAACCAAAAAAAAAGAATCTGAGATTTTTTTTTAATATGGCCGTTTCTTCGAATCGCTACGAATCGCGCTGCCGAGACACGGGATGAGGTTCTCCGCGCTCACTCTCGTATATAATTTCGTAGAATCCGCAGCGATTGAGAGAAGATGAAAAAAAAACAGAAATAAAATAAAATGAAAAGAGAAATACGGGTGTACGTGCGTGTGTGATGGTGGCCCCCAGGCGGAGCGAGCAAATGACGTAGAACGCGCGCGACTCTCTCGCGAGGGTCGCGATCCTTCGCGAGAGATTGTCCGTTGCCTAAGAGAACAACCGGGGAACGAATACACGCGAACGAATGAACGCACACACGTCCTCGCGTATGGCTCTGCCTCATTCCGACATTGAAGATATCACGAAACTCGTCGTCTTCTTCGTCGTCGCCATCGTCGCCGTTCCTTCGATGCCATACGGACGACGAAAACGTCGCTCGGCTCACAAATTTACGTACCAAACTTTTTTTCTCTTACCCTGGACCACCCAAGCCAGATTCAATGATGATCGGGATTCTCTTTTGCGTTTCAGACCTTTTTTTCAACGCCTTGAAGATCCAAACGAATCCTTCAAAATTTAGACAAATTTTTCAGTTTCTTGATAGTTGTGAAAATATAATATAGATGTATTATTATTTATATTCTTTTTTCATTTACATATATACAAAGCATCATTGGATAAGACAAAAAGATTCCATACTTGATGCAGCTATATTATAAAAATGGTCGGATTCATGAGATTTTTGAGCAGATATCTTAGCATATAAGCAAATCGAAATATTTTATTAATTTATCGAGTTTTGTCACCTTATGGGAGAGTATCAGAAATACGACGTTTGTAATTATAAACTAACATATGACTAATAGCAGCTAGGGAATTTGAACACTAAAATATCATCATTGCATCTTTGACGTATTTTAACCAAATCCGAAATTTTTGAGGACTACACATTCAAATCAGGATATTTCAAAACCATAAAAATTTCAAAGAAAATATTATCAGCTCGAATCTTTTGAAAGTAGACACTGTGACAAAATATTTCTACTAATAACTGATACATCTCACTATGATACTCAATTAACTTCCTTTGGAGATTCATTAAATACTTTTTCATATGTAAAAACTCTAAAACTCCATTAACTTCTAATATACCACAAAGCACGAAATAGAAATTGCTTACTTTAAGAATAAAAATCTTCCTCCACATTCAGCCGAATTGTCCCTTCAAGGTAAACATCTACTTCAGCAAAATATTTTTCTCATCACCCGAGCCATCAACCTAATTCAGTCCAGTGGATTCCAGCCGGAAAATCCGATACAAAAACAAAGCTCGTAACGAAAAAGGAAAAAACAGTGCGGATGAGCGGTCGGGAGGAGCGTCGTGACGCACAAATTTCCCGCTCCTATTCAGAAGGTTTTCCGCGTAGATTTTCTCAGTGGCGCGGTTTCATCCGCCCTGATCTATAAAATGTCCATGTGTATGTACCCCCGCGTATAGGTACACATATAGAAGAGAGATCGCGCACGTATATATGGGGAATCGCATACGTTAGGTAAGGTTGTGGATGTGCGTAATTACGGTGGTCCCTCGATATTGCTTGGATTCTCGCGAGGCTGCCGAGAGCCTGTACGGTGCGCTGTACGAGTCGAAGCGTCCGTTTCTCGCTCCGGTCGTAAGCAAGCGAAGCGGCGAGGAGGAGAGATCGCGCAACGCGGTCCGCGCGTAGGCAGACAGGGCAGACGGCATCGATTCGTGAGGGGACTCGGCTCGGACGCGGGGGATCGCGTCAGGAGCACATTGCCCGTTCCAACGAGAAACGTGGGCGTCCTCGCTGACGCCTCGCATACATAACTATATATTCTATGTACGTATAATACATGTATACATGCATCATACACACACAGATACAGACACCCATTGTGTATACATATATACACGTATGTATATACGATTATAAATACCTATTCCCATACATATATGCGCACATTATGTGTATCTCGATAAAAAGTATACGAAAAAAGCATATAGTGAATTATACGCAGCTTTACGCCGATACTTGTCTCCTCTCTGCTCGCCACCCGCCTGCAATTTTGCACTTTTTTCTTTCTCTTCTTCATTCCCGAACGAAATACTTATTTTCCCCTCCTTATGGAGCAAAACACATCGGAGGACAAATTCCATAACGAGTCTGACTGAACGGCAATGATAATGGGAATACAAATCCCCTCGGATTGTATATTGAAATACAAGAAATACAATTTTTGTTTTTTACTGCGAATGTTGCGTATTCGTTTATTTCCCTTTACTCAGCGAATTTCGAATCGCAGCGACTGTTCCATTGGCCGTCGAAGGGTTTCTATTTTAGGGCTTTTCCTAGTTACCGAAGCGACAGACGCGATGATTTAATAATAACGAATCGAATACACTTTTTATACGAGAGGGTGAAAATAGAAATAGCTCGTGACAATTTTATCGGACAATGAAAAAATAAGTGAGAGAGAGAAAAAAGTTTCATGCCATCAAAAACGCGATGACGGAGCTTTCTCTCTCGTTTGCCTCTCACCTTTCTCCACCGGTGAGCAGTCGTAATTCCGTAGCACGTGGGTTATGGAATCGTGAGCAATGTTATGCATTTGACGTCACTTTACGCCTGTGACGTAGTTTTGCCAGAGTTACGGTGGAAAAGAAGGAGAGGGACGGAGAGCGAGAGCGAGACGAGGGAAGAGGTGAAGCAGGAGCGAGGGAGAGAACGAAGTTGAGAAATATAGCGAGAGAGAAGTGGAAAACACGTGTTTCCATCGAACGAGCTGCAACGTCGTATAAACTCAGCCAAATACCTCCAGCGAATGTATATTTTCCCTCCACTCTCCTCTCTTCGAGCCACTTTCTCCTCCCGTCTCTCTCTTTCTCAACAGTTTCACGGTAACTTTCAATCGAGGCCAAGTTCAATGCAATTTAAACTTGGACGCTCTTGTGTGCCCGAGTCTCAAGGTTTATAGCTTCGAGAAACTATATATACGTATACGGATATTACGTACAGTCAAAGAATGAAAAAAAACCACGTCTCCTCGTTCATTCAAAAGCGATTTAACCCCCTAACCCCCTTTTTCCAAATTTCAACGAGACTGACTTGGTCGTTAGAATAATTGATGCGGTCGTTGCACAATAAAGTAAAAAAATTATATTTGACCCTTGAACGGAGTTTCTCTAGAAACAAAAATTCTCGCTGGGATTCCATCAGATTTCGAGAAATTGGGTTCGTTGAACGTTTCTTTCGATGAAAAAAGCGGGAAGCAGGCGAATAATATGAAAGGGGAAATGTCGGAATGACATCCGTTAGGATAGCTCGGCTTTAAAAAGAATACTTTAAAGGCCGGAGGGTTTATAACGGGCTGCAGGGCGAGGAGGATGAGGCAAAGTAGAGGGGTGGACTGGCCAGGAGGGGGTGGAGGCGGGTTGAAGGGAGGGTGGAGGATATATAGGACGAGAGTGTATAGCGTAGGGAAGGAAGAAGTACATATAGAAGTGTAACGAGCAGCAGCAGTAGCAGCAGTAGCACCGGCAAAACTCGACTCACGAACTCACTCCCAGTTTTTAGTGGCAACTTGTTGCTCTATGCCCATTCATACGGCTCTAACTCCCATTACGTCACGTCACATCAACTTATAATAATGGTAAAATGCTACACTGGAACAGCATTCGGCGCTACTGCTCGACTTTCCAACATCCGACGATCTTGGAATTCGCAGATCCTGGGATAAATCATTGGCCCATCTAAATCGCGATTCGCGTTTCTACTTTTATTTCTTATTTCCTCACAAATTTATTGTTCGAGTGTATATACGAAATATATTGCTGGCGTTGAAAAGCTTTTTTTTCAACGATGATTGAAATACTTGAAAGCATCGTGGCTCAAAAATATTATTAATTCTCACGAATTGTGATTTTTTTTTAGTCGTTTTCGAATAGTGAGACAAAAAATTAATGCCTCCCCGGATTTTTTTATCCGCAAAGTTTTATATTTGAATAATTTTTTTGGGAAAAATTCTTTTTTCAGTCTCGTTTCGATGTAATTTCTTCGACGTAATTTCTTCGACGTATTTTTGAGAAAAAATTGTGATCAACGAAACATATATTACAAAATATTAATCTACGCGGAATCCCAGCGCAAATATTTATTCGGAAAAGGTTTTAATTTTTGTGAAAACTCATCAGAGTTATTAATTTTTTATTTTCGAGGATCGATACTCAGGATCTTGCGTGGGTTAAGTTGAGCAATATCAGTCACTCGACGACCCACGCCTTTTTTCAAAGTCCCGGCTTCGTCCGCAGTCATCGTATAAATACTTCAAACGCACCGTCTGATCCTCCAGGATTTGTCGGAGTACGCTCGAGCCAAATCCTCGCTCGGGGCTACTTCCGTGCCGGCATATAAATTTCTCTTTGTCTCTCTCTCTCTCTCTCTCTATCTCTACCTCTCCTGGTTTCTTTCTCACGTGCCAAAAAACGAGAAGGATATACGCGCCTCTGATTCTTTCGATCGTCGCGCATTTTCAATTCGCGAATCCTTGAGAAAAATCCGCCCGAGTATTAAATGCGGCCTTCAAACTCGTCAAACCCACTTTATTTCTTCATACTAGTCTACGCAGGTGCTTGAACGTGTACACGCACGTAAACACAGGTATACTGGGTTTGTAAAAACGGAGAAGACGTGAGACCTTGAAAACGGACAATTCGATAGCATTTCATCAATTCGAATCTTTTTTACACCGATGTACCGATAAAAAATGATAAAAATACATTCGAAAAATGTCAAGTCGTAAAATTATTTGAAAATTATTACATAAACAATTTAAGCGATGCAATAACTTCAGATGTACATTCGAAACTGTTTTGTACCAAATTTAAAAAAAATTAGAACACAATCAACTAAATACGATTGAGCTATACATATTTTGTAAAATCGACACTTTTCCCCGTGATAGAAATTCTATAGTTTTTTATCATTTCAACTTTTAGCATCAACAGATTTAGCAGATTCATTAAAAAGTTGTGCGTCATTCTTCTACCTGCACTCAGAGAGTAGTTTTGGATTTTTGTTCCAATTATGTTTACGAAAACATCGATAACGAGGTTGGGTATTTAAAGACTGCAAGAGCTTCCGTTTTTCTACACTGATTGATGTGTATTTTTCGTTGAGACTGAGTTTTTTTACCAGTTTTTAAAACTTGGTAAACACTCATTGTATGTCATACATGAAAGAAAATTCGTCGATTGTTGCTATTATTATTATTTTATACTTCTTACGAAAAAAAGATCCCTTAACGATGTCTTGTTATCGATGAGGAAAAACATTCCATTGCAACTATAGAAAGAACATCAGTGTATACATATAATCTTCAAAATGCATCCCATATATACGAAGATGGTAAACAAAATAAGAACATAATATGGTAAAAACATGATAACCAGCGAGGAGAGATAAATTCAATTGTACGCTGATGGTACATAAACGAGATCCTCTCTTCAATGGGGAAACTCGATGCAAATAATACCGTGGTTTAATTACAGTAATGATATCATTCTCAGTCACGTCACAGTGCTCGAAAGCCGTTAATTGAATCAATAGGAGGTAAATGATATTGGTTAATGATTATCGAACCGTGGAGTGCAAATTTCCAATCGTTCAGTACGCGGATGCTCGAAGATTTATTAATTGGAACGATGAAATTTTTTCTCTCACTCTCGTGGTCGTGATAAAAAATAAATTGATGCGGATAATTCAATGAATAACGAAGTGAGGTTTTTTTTTCTTCGAAGGAGTGTATACATATGTAAAGTCAGACAGGATCAGGAATTCGGGTTCGAGTTCTCTCTCGCTCTGCTTCTTTTTCTATCCTTCTCGATCAGCCTCTTCATATAATTTCTTTTTTCTTTTTCTTTCTCCGTCTCTCCTTTTCTCTCGTATTATATATGTATATATCTAGCTCGCTCGCTCTTCACCGTTGTATTCCACTCGAATTAATATTTCATCCTGCGGTCTCGAGATGAACTACGACCTTGACGCGGACGCCCCGCATCGCGAAATATTTCTCTTTCTTTCTTCTCTTTTTTTTCCTCAGCTCGCGGAGCAACACGCCAAAACGCGAAACTGGGCGTTTATTTTTTAAAATCCTCCGAGCGGGACTGAGAGACGAGTAACCTACAGATTCGTTTTGATTTATTTATCTCAGCCATCCTCGAGTGTCTGGAGAATTCTCATCTTCTTTTTTCGACATAATCGCAATTTATTTCTCAATCAAAAACTTTTCCGATTCTATCAAACTTCCTCCACATATTTTATCGCGCATGGTCGAATTGAAGAAAAAAATCTCGGAGTTTCATCCTCATAATTTCAGAGTTTTTTTTCTCTCGAAAAAAATTCGAAGATTGCCAAAAAAATCGTGCATATTCAAGGAAGAAAATTGGACGTAATTTATTGGCTGAACGAACAGAATTCGCGCGAATTATTCACGCGTCAATTACAGAGCGCGTGTCCGTGAAAATTTTTCTCGTAAGAAATCCGAAACATCCGTTCAGGATATATATTTTGTCGAAAAATGAAGCGTGAAGGAAGCCGCGGAGGATCACGAAGGAGGATTTTCGTTGACCACGAGCAGATGAGGCGAGAGAGAAGGAGATAAAATAAGGAAACGAAAAAGAGAAGAGGGCAAGGGAGACAGAGAAATCCTGATGTGACCTCGCGCTCGCAGCCCCCGGAACCTCAGAGTTTCTCCCCTCTGCGTAAAGGGCATCAACGGCAAAATATATAACGGTTATACGGGTAGAAATTTAAGGACTATGCCAGCGTTGATCCTTCGCGAGAAAAGAACGAGGCAGAAGAGGCCGAAGAGCAAGTGAGAGAGAGATGAGAAAGAGAGAAAAAAGCTAGTCCAACAAATAAGAGGCCAAAAGGAAAATAAACGCGTGCACACGCTTCTGCCGCTGCGATCTTCCTCCCCGCGCTTCTTCTTCGTCGTTTCTGCCCTTTCAAAGTTAAGAGAGACCCTTCTAGGAATTGACTCGCGCTGTTTTTCGACTCTGCGGCCGCCTCTTTGGCCCGTCATACAATCTCTGTCTTTTTTCTTTTTTTACTTATATATTGCTCGTTCCTTCGCTCTCTCTCTCTTTCTCTGTCCCTTTCTATCTTTTTTCTGCCTCGCGTCGCGATCTGCGAGAAAAAGAGCTCCGGATAGAGGAAACGTTCGTCTTGTCCGGAACGTATACGTCTCTGCCGACACGCTCGCTTGCCTTCACTAACACGAGAAAAGAAAAATAATCCTGTCGCCCCCGAAAATTATTCTCTCTCTATCTCTGTGTCTTTTTCTTTCTTTTCTCCATGTCTGCAAGAGCTATGGCACAGAATCGATCGACGGAAATGCGGAAGTTCAATGAAAAGCAAATTAATCGCTTCTCTCAGTCACGACGATAAAAGTCTTTACCGTTTCGGATCAACGGAGATTTGTTTCTCACTAACGAGTCACATGTTGCATTGTCACGTTTCGAGTCATCATGTATTATTCGTACAATCTGAAACTCTTGCAACTTTTCGATGCGATTAAAATTTATGGAGCCAAAAATTTTTCTTAAAAATTCCAAAATTCGAACTTCAAAAGTATTTTTAAAAACTTCAATAATTACCACCAATAAAAAAACATTATAGACATGATATGTAAAGTAAAAATATCTATGTAGACATTATTTTCAATACTTGATGTGTAATATTTTTCAATGCAAAAACATAAATCCAAAATAATCAAAGTTTCTTCAAAGCTTTGACGCAAAAATATTGTCTACCGTAAAAAACTAATTAAAAAGACACATATCATATTTCTCAGAGTATTTAAGTATCAGAATCATGAGAATATTTCCTCAAAACTTTGAGCATCGAGAGAGAGGAGGAAAATCGTTGGAAATTTACTTTCAAGAATTTTCGACTAACGAACGAATCTCATGACGGTCGCGGAAGAATCGTGCGGTGCCCTCTTCCTCTCAAAAGTGTACGGACGTCTCCTTAATTCTTGCTCTCCCTTCTCTGTCGCTCTCCGTCGCTCTTCAGCTCTCTCCAGCTCCCTCGTTCTCTCTCTTCCTCGCCTCCTTGTATTCGGTGTAATTGCCCGGATCGTGAGGTGAGGCACGAACGTATACGTATACATACGTGAGCGATATTCAACGAGGATCGAGGACGTCGACCCGCGGGGACCGTGGTAAAGATAGTTACGTTCCTGCGACGAGTAAGAGCAAGATAGAGATAAATAGAGAGAGAGAGAGAGAGAGAATGAAGGAGAGAGAGAGAGAGAAAGAGAAAGGAAGAGAGAAAATGTATAGTAGTGGTAGCGCGAAATGGGTCCCCGCGAGGCGTAACGTAGAGCGTTTTCAGGGCCCCCGGGCTCAGAGACGAGATAGTAGGTAGTTAGCGAGAAGCCCAGCCTCATAAGATTTTCGGTGTGGTCGTACGTGTTCCTCTATACCTATATCCCCCTTTTATATATATATACGGATACCTCATCCTGTCCATCCTACAGAATCTCCTAAGCTTCCCTCACACCGCATGCCATTTTTCCCCTCAAATTTAAAAGTCCAGTATCATCGGCTTTCCGAGTTGGGAAAAAATCGATCGGAGATGCTCCTCTTTCACCCAAATACCTTCATTCGTTATTCTTTCTCTATCCTGTTTGCTTTATAAACGTCGCGTCGTTAATTGATGACAACGGTAAAACATTTTTTTTGTTCTTTTGCGACAAAAGAAAACGTCCACTTCGATTGTACGATTGAAAAACCATGAATACACAAAAAGAACAAGTTTATCCGCAAATATTTGAAGAACTTTACCAAAAAGTGCACTTTTTTGTGGAAAAAAAAATACTGAAGCAACAGCAAAGATTCAATCACAGATTAATTGCATATCACGAATAACGAATATAAAATGAAAAGATATGTAATTGATATGTGAGCATTGCGCATTGTGAATGTCCCTTAAGGCCCCGATTGCCCACCCCCGCGTTCACTCAGACACGGAAGCCGGCACGAAGTGTGCACGTGAGGGCAACGGTGCACACGTTCGCATCATGCGACCTCTCACTCTCTCGCTTCTCTTCTCGCCCTCCCCTCATCCCGGTTGCCTGCTCGCTCCTCTTTCCTCCGTCGTCCTTCTCTCGCGTCTCCGCGTCTACCCCTCTCCCCCCCCCCCTCCCGATCTCGTCCTCGTCACCACCCTCCGCGCACTCTCCTCTTTCTCGCCCTCGTACGTTTCGGACCCTGAAGACCGAAGGCAGATCGATCGTACGATTTTCTTCCTCCAGGTTTTCCGCGATGGTCAACGTACCTATATATACATCCGTCGACGTGCATGTGCTGTATATGTATATTCACGCGTATATATGTATATGTGTGTATAGAAAAGAGCGTATATATAGAAAAAGGGAACAGAAGAGAGCCAAACTACAGGCTGCCAGGGTTGGCTCGCGATTCCTCGACACCGCGAATTTTCCCTCTCGCCGGCTTTTCCTACGCTTTCTCTCTTTTTTCTTTTTTCAAGTATGTATATAAACGTATATATATATGTATATGGCAGTATACCCTTTCGTTCAGCCACTGCCGTTCTCTTGTACACCATCGACTTTGTTCCTTCGCTTCGACCGTTGCTTTTCCTCTATCTCGCTCATTTGGAACGTGAAAACGGCGACGATCGATCGGACACGATTTTCCTCAGCGCCAGCCACTTTTTTTTTCTACGTCCTTCTCTCTTTCTCTTACTCCTTTTTCATCCTCTCCTTCGTTTGTTCCTCTTTTTTCCTGCCGTACCTTTCGCTGCTCCGAACTATCGCGTCGACGAGAAATATATACTGGCACGGAATGAAAATTCTTTTTTTTTCTTCTTCTTTCGTCTCTCGTTTCTCTCTAGCCTTTCCTTTTTTTAATTTCGAGGAATGGTCCGCGTCGTCGTCGTCGCCGTCGTCGTCGGAACATTCTTCCCGATTGCGCCTTCGCTCAGCTTCGTTCGATTTCCACTTTTCGTTTCGTATAATTGGACCAACTATATTCTTCTCGGTCAGCGAAGAGAAAAAAAATAGGAAAAAAATAACAATTCTCGCTCGTTATCCGCGCGGACTGCTCAGGAAAAGCGAATCGATGTGTATTCGAGGCGAAGTGTAAATTCCTGTCACTTTTTGCGTTCAAGTTGGGGCTAAAAAATAAGAAAGTGAAAAAACTCTTGCGTCATTTTCCGTGATGGGTGAAAAGAAATAAAATAATTAAAAATACGTCTCAATAAAAAAGCTCATTCGAAAAAATCTAGTAAGATCTATCCAATATAAAAGAGTGTTTTATTTAAATTAACTTTAACTAAGTCAAGTCATAGACTTGGTTTAACTTTCACTAATAAACAAGATTTTTCAAGATTTCATACAGAATCGTACGACCGCATGATATTTCGTAATCTAACTGAATCAAGCAATTCCGAACGCTTTTGAGTCACGGTAGACATGATAAAGATATCTACGGTTTTAAGTATATGCAAGAAATTTCGACGTCGTGCGATGTTCACGAGGTATTGCGAGATTATTTTTAATTGCGAAATGACACTTACGTTAGATTTAAATTCTGGGTATTCTACACTTCTCATTCTCAGTCTCTTTGTAGAAGCCGTGCGAGAGATCTCTTGACTAATGAACTTTCCGGAAAATCAATTACTTATCTATAAAGTGCAATAAAACGCAACTTCATTTTCACGAATTCTGATTTAGAGTTTTATCCACCTTGATGATTGCACTTGCCACCCTTTCGTTGAAATGGGTGAATAAATTAATTAACAACAGAGGAAAAACGGTAGATACTGGATGGAATAGGATAAAAACATTTAATACTATACGCATTTAATCTTTCTCGTCTAATGGTCGGGTTCAAAAGTGTGAAGTCTTGCATGTTATTCATGGAAACTAAATATAACGAACAATCAGGTATAATTAAATACGACAATTCTTCCAATTCGATACCTTTTGAAGTTTCTATTTTTATCAATTTCCTCGAAATTGATTAAATTTCGTAAAATAAGTTGTGAATATTTCAGAATGAAAATAACGAAAAAAAAGATAACAATGAAAAAGAAGCGTGAAATTTAACGCTCTTAAATTCTTTTCATTTTACACTAAAATAATCGATGTAACCTATAAATTAGAATAACGTGAAGATAAGTAAGTTTCGAGAAGAAAAGTACGAAATTTATATACGATGGCTGAAAATTCGGATCTCCAGTTTGAAATTCCTCACGGAGCCAAGAGTATGCGAGTCCAGAGGGTGTATATTGGACATAGACATTACGTAATGCAGGGCTCCGTCAGTGAAGGAGAGCGAAGCTAAGGGTGGCGTACGCTATAATAGGGTTCAGCTAGCGGTGCGATAGAGGATATAGGACGAGAGAAGAGCATAAGGCGAGATACGTTGTGAACACCTATATAAACGCAAAGCGGGCGTAGGGTACATATCGGGAAGACGAGGGATTCGTGCTGTACGGAGGATGGTCGACGCCTTTGGAAATGCGTCGTCGGTTCGCTGGCACTAAGTATAGACGTACTCTCGCGACGCCGGCCGTCAATATACCACCCCTAACTAACCTCCACCCTCTCCATCGCGTTTTCCTCTCATCCCCGAGCTTCCTCGTTCTTCGAATAGACTTCCATGTATATGTGCATGTACATATATTACGTACACTCGAGTCTCCGCTGTTATGTCGCTGTATATAGCAGAGAGAGAGAGAGAGAGAAAGAGAGAGAGAGCGAGAGGTGAAATAAGCGCTAGGGACTCTGAGTATACCAAGACTCTGGCTATATACATATGTAGAACGTTTCTCGCGTGTGTACAGTACGAGAGGATGTTATATATATAGAGCGCGAGGAGCCAAAGGACGCGATGGACAGAGCCACGGAGCGAGTGTACCTCTGTATACGCGTATACATAAAGTAGTACGTATGTACATATATATGTAGAGGCGTGTACATGTACGTGAGGAAGGCAGTAGGAAAATGGTCGGAGGGTCGGGAAACGTTAGGGTGGCCCAGAGGGTGGTACGTGGCTACGAAACCATCCACCCTCTATCCCTATCCTATCCCATTCTATACCATTGCCCATTCTATCCTCTCTAACCTCCGCGAACCTCCTTCTCTCCGCTATCCTACATCCTCTCTTCTATCCCATCGCTATCTGCGGCTATCTCTCTCCTGCTTCCTCTCCTGCCTTCTGTATATTTCTCTCAGGCTCTGTCTTGCTCGGTATATCCTCGATTCGATGCGCCATATCCTCTCTCAGCGTTTGCTTTCCTCCTCCTTCCTCTTTCTCTTTCTCTCGCTCTGTCTCTCGCTGTGCTTCAGCGCTATCCTAACCTCCGCAAGCCCAGGAGCATCGGAGCACAGCCTGTCGTACACACCGAGTGGTCGTCTCTCGTGTACACCCCCTTTATACTGTGAGAAAGCGAGAGAGAAAGAGAGAGAGAGAGACTGAAGCCATCTACATCCCGTTCATTCGATATCTAGGTATATCGATTTCCAAAAAATCCTAAAGGCGTATCTCGTACAGAGAAAATCCGAATGTCCTCACTGCGCCCTTTTTTCAGTTTCGATTTTTTGATGCAACGAAAAATTTGGTTTTGGTATGAAATCACGAGAAAAACGAAATGACGTATCGCGTTGTAGGAAATGGACAAAGCTCCCGAGTAGAAATTTTTTTGATCCGGCCCTCGCCAGTCCTGATTCGGCGCTGATCAGGCCTGGCGAGCGCCGGATCAGCGCCGGATGTAACACGAAAAAATTTCTACTCGGGCTTTTAAATTCTTTTTTTAAAAATGTTTCGGAAATAGTGTTCATTTTTTAATCATTTAGTTTCGACAAAACGTTTGATATTATATTGATATTAATATTTTCGATTGCATAAGAAGTTGATGAGAAAGTCTTCAAATGCCGAAGAAAGGAGTATATCGTTCGCACCGGCAAGATCAGAATATTCTTTGTATCCAGTTTTCGATGCAACGACGGATTCAATCGTTGAAATTTATTACAGGTAGTTCATCATTGAATCGTGTTTTCAGATTTTTCTTACAATGCATGGTCAAGTAAATTTAGTTACTAAGAATTTTAATTCGCTTTGTGTACATACTGCAAGAAGTCTCTCGCAAATAGCTTTTATCGTTTACGTAATTTATTTTACATATAATACTCGATTTTAGAATTTGCCTTATAATTGTGAGTCTGGAGTATCATTAATTTGAATATTTAAATCGAATGGCATAAAATTCTTGCATTCTTCGAAGATTATTGAATTGTTGACGAATTTTCAAAAAGATTAAGTATATACAAGAAATTTGAGATTTTTCAATAGAAAAAACAAATTTTTCTCGCACACATACACCATATTAAGATCATATGTTTTAATTTATAATTTGCTAGCGCTAAACCTTTCACGTTTTTATGAATTCATGTTTTTCGATTTTTAAAATATCAAGATGGAAAATATGCAAAGTTTCAAATCATACGCTAAAATACGTCAACAGAGATTATTCCTTTATTGACGTACATATAGATTCATTCATAATCGAGATAAAAATTCCAAAAGATTGACCTTTCGTTTCGTATGCTTAAGTCCATTAATTTTCAGTCCCTCATCTAATAAAATAACTGTACGTTAAGAGTGCAATTTCACAGAGCACGTATTTAAAAAAAATTCGATATCGTGCATCAAAAGATTTTGAGAATTTCCGTGCAAGCTTAATATTTGAACTTGACCATACTAAAACTCCCACCTTGAATGCTTGGTGATATGTTTATCAGAATACTGAGTAAACATCGGCCTCATAACTTCAAATATTCCTCCCTTGAAGTGTTTTCGGTAAAACCTATCTATATGATTACAGAAACGTTCAACGCTGAGATAAAACATACATAAGTATTCTAGAAGTGTTAGAGGTTCAATTCATTCAATGTATTTCTGCTCGTATATAGCTTGATCGATTTTGTACAAAAATACAACTAGGCGAACTCAATAAATATCTATACATGAATCAATTTCCTCTATTTCAACCAAAAAAGTGTTGAAATCCAACAGAAACTAATTCCTACACATTCATAAAGAAAATATCGCAATATTAGCGTCGTGTATTGATTCCAACTCAAAATTCAGTCAATTCAAATACAAATTTCACTCCTGTTAACTAAATATTGCAATAAACATTCTCAGAATACGTTTAATAGCTCGAGTTGAGAACAAATATTGCGTTCAGATGAATCAAATGATCCCAAAAAAATATTCTCACGTTAGTATTGAATTCACAGCATCAAACGTTAAGTAGAATTACATACACGATAATGAATCGTATCACGAAAAAACTTTTAGCTGAAAGATGACCACCAATTCCTCGAGGAGAGACAATTTCGTTGCGCTTGTATAACGAGAATACCGCGGATCGTAAACGGTAAAATCTTTACGAGAGAGTGGACGATGCAAATGAATTTTATAAATATGATCGTGCTCCGAGTTGGATGCAGGGACGTGTAGGGACAGTTTGGGGTGGGAGATTCGCGCGAGTTTTCTGTGTAGGAGGATGGTGCGGCTCGGTTGTCTAGCTTAGGGCCACAGAGGCCTCGTTGGTGAGAGAGAAGCGAAAGAGCAAGAGAGAGAGAGAGAGAGAGAGACAGGGAGAGAAACAAAGACAGCGGCAGAGATGAGCAATCCAGAGAGAGGAGGAGAGAATATCAGGAGCAAGACTCGAGGCATCCACCAGTCAAGCGGGCATGCATGCTGCAACAAGCATCGCGAAGCAACGTAGATCTAGAGACAGAGGAAGAGGAATAGAGCGAGAGAGGAAGATCGACGAACAGAGCGGAGGGCAAAGATAGAGAATGGAGAGGAGGATGAGGAGGAGTAGGAGTAAGAGTAGGAGGCGGAATAGATGGATAGGAGAAGAGAGAAGAGGCAAGAGGACGTTGGTTTGGTAGGACATTGCGGATATATTCGCGAGAGCGCGCAAAGCTGTCTCTCTCTCTCTCTCTCTCTCGTCCGCTCGGCACTCTATATGGGCTGTACTGCGAGGGAAAACGGTATAACCGAAGCCGAGTGAGGTGTATAGGTGTACAGAGGGTAGGAAAAGGATGAAGAGAAGGAGGAGGTGGAAGAGAAGGAGGATAGAAGAGGGTATAGCTAGCGAAGCGTGCTATAGACCGACGACCTCGACCACGTCGCAGCAGCAGCAGCAACGGCGTCCTCGCGCCGAGCTATCCTGCGACGTAATCAGCGAGAGGACCAACCCTCTCGCTCTTCATCCCTTATACTCTCTCGCCGTTCGTGTTCCCTCGACGTTCTCTAACGCGTATACACGTATATATACGAACCTGAGCTTTCCTATATATATTCCTCTTCGTATAACCATCTGCACTATACGTACACTTTGCCACCCTCGCACACCCCTTTTCAGTCTCTCTGTAACGCTACCTCGACGTTCCACGAACCTTCTCTCTGTAACCTCTCTGGATATGTATGTACCACCTATATATATCTATATGTACCTGGCTCTATACGCGGACACAAATATAGAACAGGATCGAGGACTCCGTCCATCTTCGTCTCTCTCGGCCATGTACCATCTTTGTCCGTTCTTGTACGACAGAAAAAGCAGGAGGGAGAGAGAGAGAAAGGATTTCTAGCAAACATCGCTTCCCCTTTCAACTCTCGAACGAAGCTTCCTTCTCTTTCATTACCTCTCTCTCTCTCTCTCTTTCGCGCTTTCGCTCTCCTGAGCACAAATTTTCTCTCTCGCTGCTCCAGTCTCGTTGTCGTCGTTTGCCTCTAGCTCCAACGGGTACTCGTCTCCTTCGCGTGTATGCGATTGCACGTGTGTACACTCGTATCCTGCGAAAGACAGCAACGGAATCACACCGGACTCCGATCTCCTGAAAATCCGTGCGTCTCTATAGACAAATTCCTTCTCCTCTTACCCCACCCCTGACGAATATCCGAGATACAAAATCATCGCGATTTTCTCGGCTTACGACCTATCTTATCGCACCGTCCGAATCTGTGTAAATAACGAGCGCACGCTTTTTCAGTGAAAATGCTTTTCCAAACTTGAAAGCTGATACCATTTTTGCTTTGTTGAAGTTGAGTCTTTGGCAAAATTTGTTAACTCTTTACTGGAGCTTCATAAATATATATATATATTGCTTTGAAAGGAAATGATCGTAAAAAATTGAAGTGAATCATTTATAATGAGAAATAAAGAAATTCAATTTTTGGTCTTTGTCCTAGCTTTTGTATCTTTGAAGAAGAATCATCTATATTTCTTGGATGAATTTCTTTAATTATCTGTTTTCAAAGTTACGAAACAGAGCAAAACAGAAATTGATTAAATCAATATGGAAACAAGAAAATCGATCAACACTACCAAAGCTTTTATAAGAATGCTACAGTATAAAACTTGAAGAATAAAATCTACAAAACTACATATCTGTTGATCTATCATCGCAAATATAAATCAAAATTACCAGAGAAAATAATATCCGAGAATCTTCACATTTTGTCGAACGAAAACTCAGATCGCAAACACCAAAACAATCTAACTACAATATAGATTAATTCTTACCGATATCACATTTCATATTACAATTATGTATATTTATCTTTACCACTAATAAGAAAAACAATTTCGTGAATTTGGTACTTTGAAAAATTACGAATCGAAGGATGTTAGTAAGAAAATTGGTAATTTGGATGGTATACCTGATGAAAATTAGGGGATGAAAGCCGTTTTGGGAAATCGTGAATTTCATAGTTGAGGTAACCGAGTGGGAAGAGCGGGAATGTACGCGCATGAAGTATTGCTCACGAAGGGCTTTGGAACACGCGCGGCAACCGGCGATGAGTTACGGGCAAATATAGCGAGTGTGTGAGAAAGCATATACGATGGGAAAACGGAGCGAATCGTCTGGGCATGTACCGCCCGTTATGATACACATACCGATTCTCTTTCGCACGTCACATACGAACGCGGCGTATATACATCTATTATTGTGATATGGATGTTAATAGGTTAGGGGGTCTCCGGAGAATGTTGCCTGAATCACGATTTCGATAAGGGCACTCCAACTTGACTCTATTCCGAAACTCAATCCCGTTCCAGTTCTCCTCATTTTTTCTCTCATCGTTCTTTCTCTTTCGATACTTTTCACTTTCTAATAAACGGGTACCCAGGTTAGTGAAATGTTTTTGAAAGTTTTTTCGTTACTGTCAATGACAGTCGTTAATAGGAATTTTTCAATTTTTGTTGCCTGCGAAAATTTTTCGATTAGGTACGTAATCTGTGATTTGTGAGTTTCTCTATTGGGGATATATTTTTGATGGCATTTCCCAAAATTGAAATGTACGAAAGAGGACGGACCCTTAAATAATTGTCAAGATACTTTCATTTTACATAATTAGTTTTTATCTTTAAATAACAAATATTGGATTTTATAATTTCTTGTGATGATTGTTTTTTTTGTAATTTTTTTGTTTTCTCGTTTTACTAACAGATTGTCATTTAAAATACATGATTCAATTAATGGAAGTAATTGAACGTATTTAATATTTCATGTTTTTATAAAGGTATTTCATGCTTGATGTCAATGATGTGCTATAAAATTTCATAAGCGGCTCAAAGAGACGAATTTAATAATGTACATTGCCGGATGAAAATATTATTCTCTTTGGATTTCGATCATACTTTCAAAGTGCTAATTCTATTCAACGTGATGCCGTGAATCACAACACATTGTTATTCTATTATGATCGTATCGATGGATTGAAAAAAAATCGGCTCATCAACGATCAACTTCCAAAAAGTATTAATCGTACACGACGAGTAAAATGACTATGATTCAATCATTTTAATTATCAATTACAAATCACAACACATTGCTATTATATGTAGGATCATAATTGAATCGGTGTGCATAATGAATATTTTTTCATTAATTTTATACAAGTATAGCCTTAACATTACATAACATTTGCATGTAATTTTATTTCATAAAATTTCTTAACGTGTAGAAACACACGGATAATTGATCAATCCCCAAAGTAAACGTAATCTCATTTCGTTTCGAATGAACCGCGCGTGTACCTGTGAATTTCTTTTTAATAAGAGCGTTTTCGATCTCGATCACGGGTCGAGAACGGAGGGAGACTCGATAGTAGCATCCCTCGCGTTTTCTAATCGTTTACACTTTGCAAACGTGATGGAACGTATCGCGTGTTGACGTGTGTGTGAGAGTGAACACATGTGTAACGGATTCATAACGATCGACCGCGGCCGCTGGCCCGAAGAGAGCCGCAGTCGCGTCCGCGTGAGTGGCTCTCGCGTCGAGCGATCTCTTCCCCGTCGGAGTCCCCGTCCGTCCCTCGCCGGTATCCAGCTTTCGTCTCTGCCCCCTCGTTTTTCACTCGCCCCGCTGGGATAGCAAATTAGGGAACGCGAGGGAGAAAGAGAGACAGAGATGAAGAAACGTACCGAAAGAGAGAAAGAGAGAGATAGGGACAACGATCGGCGGAGCAATCATGAGTAAAGTGGCAAATCGTCCGTTAAACGAAGCCGTCGGCCGTTCTCGTCGCGAACGCCCGCCGGGTTTTTCCGAACATCGTTTATACGCGGATATAATGTGCGAGCTGCTCATATATGCGAATATCTATATGTATTTCGATAAATATATATAAGCAGTATACACCACATTTGTCCGACACGCGAAACTCTTATTCATGTACAGCATATTACGCGCAAAGTATGAATACACTCGCACGCCTGTTACGAAACTTGGAAAGCGGAGTACACCTCGGATCCAGAACGATTTTTACAGACGCTCGAGTTTACGCGCGGTGCGCTCATAACTCGTTTGCGAGTTCGCGTATCGTCGCGATTAGTCCGTAAATTTGAGATAACCGCGAGCTTTTCCTTATTTTCGTTCTTGCGATAGATACTTCATTTCAACGAAAATCGATTTCACCTCGATTTATTCTTGACTATATACGGATTTTCTTCGTTCAAACGATGAACTCGGGCGAAAAAAGAAATCATCGATTTCTGATGTGAAAAACACGTCTGTGTATATACATATGTATATACATGATAATAATCTATATGTACTAAGATTTGGCCAAAAGCCAGTTGCAAGCTTCCGCCGTATTCTTTTCAACGTAACTTCAGTCTCCTTATTTTTATTCTACGCCCTCATGTTTTTTTTTAATCCGGGAATTTTACAGAAGGACATTCGAAATATAGATAAGAGAAAGGATTTTCGTGTGTCTGATGCGTTTTCGCATAATTTTCATGAGGCGATAGTTAATAAATAATCAATAATAGAATCAATTGCAGTAATATTTAGTAAACATAAAAAATATTTTTGATTCAGAATTATCTATTTATAATATGGCTGTATATTATTATTATAAAGTGCATGTATTTTTCTGATGTAACTTTATCTAGAGAAAAGTCGCGAATGAGAGGAAAAGCCAGCGTTTCTCACGCGTCGTGTGTTTCGCACATTTGTATGATAAAGCCAGAAAGCCGCACGCATGTAGATGAAATATCCTCTAGTTTCATTTTTGTTTCTATTGCTCGCGAATATACTGATCTTGGTTGTCGACGTTTTTCGGCCTCTCTCGTGTATATCTGGTGTTCATATTGCCGCCCTTTTATCACATTTTCGAGTTTTCCGGAAGAAAAAAAAGTGAAAAGCACACTGCTATCGTATTTCGTGCGTTCTTCATATTTTTAATAAAAAGACCAATTCTGATTTCTGTGTATTTATTTTATTGCGAATTCTGAAATTATCAATGTTTCTCATCAGTCTCTGGTTCTTATATTTTCAAATTTTTCGAAAGACAAACCAAGAAAGGAACGAGCGAGCTGGTCTCGTGCGTTCTCCCCATATTTGCAATAAAAAGACAGAATCTGCTTTCCGTTTTTTATTCCTCATCGCGAATTCTCATCGAGGTTGTCAACATCGCTCATTTTCTCACTCGTCCTTCTTATTATTTTCATTCATCTGATGTCTATTTATCATACTCACAAATATTCTAAAAGTATCATCAAGTAAATAAAAAAAAAAAACGAGCGGCTCTCGCACTTTGTGCGTTCTCCATATACTTGTAATAAAAAGACAAAAAGTCTGGTTCCCGTTTTTTTTTCCTCGCGAATTCTGGTCGAGGCTGTCTAGGCCTCTCGTTTTCTCTCTCGCTCGTTTCTCTCTCCCATCTTAGTTATATATAGAAAATTTAGTATGCCTCGTGTGTGCGAGTCCTGTGGCTCGAATGTCTGTATGCGTGAGAGCGTGTGTGGGTTTGGTGCGCTTCCCTTGGTTTCTCATCTCGTCTCTGTCGCTCGTTCCCGGTCTCGCGCTCGTTGGCTCGTTCCTCCCTCGCGGCCCCTTTCGATCTCGCGAGCGTGCTCTCTCGCGTATAGTACACACGACGGGGCTAGCAGCAGGAGCGCGAGCGAGCGACCGCGCGCGTTTATGTGCCCCGAGGCTCATGTACAACGTTTCCATCCGTCTCCCTTGCTCCCCGGCCTTCTCCCGGTCTCGCTATCGCGCACGTATAGCGCGAGCTCTTCCGAGCGCGAGAAACACACCTATGTTGGACGGGGCAGAAGCGACGTACATATACGCCAAGGGGACTTGGATATATACGCGGCTCCATGTACATTTTGCTATACATATATCCGTATATGTATAAATTTATGTATGTCTGCGTACATACGTATATGGCTTTCTCTCCACATGCATGTCCATGTATATAAAATATCCCGGTAATACCGGGTACTAGGTACGCGGAGAGTTTGCCTAGTCAAGCCGCTCTTGCTGGGGCGCGGACCCCGAATAGCGGTTCGCATATTCGTTCGATATGTCCGTCCTCTATTCCCGCGAAACGCGCTCTCTAACCCTAGCTGCTCTTCTTGCCAACCTCCTATACTTCGAACGGTCTTCGGCTTCCTTACACCTTATCGAATTATCGCTAAATAACGAATTTTTGACATTAGTTGTTTTCGGAATTTATACGGTTTGCTTTGCATGTTTTGATATAAATATCGCGAATCTATAATGATTTGTCCAACACTTTATAGATTGTATCGTAGTAAACATGAAAAACAATATCGAGGTCATAGATTACGATATTCATATATCCAGGGATGATTTGGTATTAATTTTGCAATGACAGAGATTATAATTCATGAAAGTTGATAAATTTTTTGAAGGTATCCAATTTTTAATTTGTCTGTTCTATATATGAATTCATCGCAGATATATATAATATAATAAACTTAGATCCAGCTCATATACACATTTTTCGACTTGTTCTTAGTTAGGTGAGAGTACGTTTTCAAGTTCATAACTCGAGTCTTCATTAATCATTCTCAACGCGACAAGTATATTTCAACCATAAGTCGATAGATTTTTTTCGAAAAAAAAATTATCTACCTCATTCGTATTACAAAATTGATTGTCAACTTGGTGAATGGCAATTCTTTGATACTATACTAATAATGTAAAAGTTTCAAGGAAATACACTGAAATTAATTAATTCGCTTAATAATTCATGCATCATTTGTACTGTAAATGAGTGATCCTTAAATTCCCTACTTCAATGTTGACCGTCAAAATGTACCGGGCAGTTACTACCTGGTCAGTAACGAGTTTGACGTATCTCAATTGAATGCCGATGCTTCAACAGCGGTTGTCAAAATATTTTTCAAGACAGAAATATAATTTTTTAATTATATGGGAAAAGATTGATTTTTTAAATCACATTTTCATATTCAAAATCGATATTGAAGATTCATTATTCACCACTCCATCATCTGATTTAAAAGATTCAAGAAACTTCTCATAATCCATTTATCAAGAAAAAAAAATTGAGAGCGTTTATTATCTCCAGGCCATACACTTTTCAATTGACAAATTACTCCAATTTATAAATATCCATAAAGTATTCAATTTGACCATATCTTTGAACGAAAATGAAAAACGTACAAATGCTAAATTACAAGGATATATCTATACACTCTCGTGAGTTCAACTGAAAAGAAAGACCACAACCGAGCGATATGAACAAGAAAAAAAGAATTGAATTTTTTCATAAACCGAAGAGCCTCAAGGTAATGAGAGGAAAAAGAATTCTGTGCAACATGAAACTTCATTTTTGTCCGCGTATTATTTTTCGCGAGTCGAGGTGAAAAAAGGAAGGAACGGGAAGAAAAAAAGTACAGAGGAGAGGAAAGGCGATATCTCGCGGGTGGAATTGAGAACCACTGAGCGCAGCTGCCGCGTCGGCGGCCGCGGCAACTACGAGAACGACGACGGCGACGACGACGACGACGACGACGACGGCGGCGGTGAGTGCGACGACGGTAGAAAGGGAGAGAGTGAGAGAGAGAGAGAGAAATCAAGAGAGAAAGAGAGAGGGAGAGGGAGCGACGGTATCTCCGCGCGTTGTCTGCTCCCTCACACCCCCCGAGTTGTGTAGTCCCACGTGGGTGACGGTCGAAGGGGTCGCACGGAATGAGGGTGACGCGAGAGCGCGGTGTACGACGGGTATTATGTACAGAAAGATATATACATATGTATACATATATACAAGACCGTTTATATACATATATATAGACCTATATATATGTGTATATGTATAACGATGGGCCACATAGTACCTCAGCACGGGGGTTGGCAAAGGATTCGCCTTCGCTCCGTTTCTCTCTCTCCTTCTCTCTCTCTCTCTCTCTTTCTCTATTCGCCAAACGGGAACAAGAACCTACCACCCACTGGCCATCTCTCCACCCCGACTGCGCCCTATGCTCGCCCGCGTTACGTGTTTTCGCGAGAAAAGAGGCGAAAAAAAGCTGCGACGAGCGGAGAAGAGAAAAAGAAGTCAACGCGAAGAGAAGACGCGAAGACCCGTTGCAGGCTCTGTGCATATCTGTTCGTGTGTACACGAGCTTGTGTGCGAAGCTCTTTTCGCGCGGACTATACGCCGCTCCTCTGATGCTCGTATTACGGAAAATTGCGACCGAAAGACTTGGAAGAAAATTCACCTCCGTCAGAGAAATCTCAATTTTTGGTAGTCCAAACAGTTTTACTTTGAAAATCGATTCGTCCAAACACGCAACTTTATTGAATTTTTTGTTGACGTTAGTTTATGCCGTTACGATTTTTGCTTAACTACAAATTAGCTCAACATGAATTTATTTTTCGTATATTCATATTTTATACTCACTTTTGAAATTGAGTCCTTTTCCAATGTATATTTAGTATTCGTGTTATTGCAAAATTGGAAAATTGTTTAAAAATTATTCGACAACCTGTATATGTATCATTTTTGTATAATTTACAAGGTCGAATGAGACGCATGAAAAGAATCGCAATAAGCATGTGATTCACTGATTTTGATAATATTCGATAATTCGCTATTTTGCACGTGATTAGCAACGTCAAATTAGACGAATGAAAAAACTTGCATGTAATTTGATTTATCGGTCCGAATCTTAATGCGCTGTTACGGGGATAAAAAACGAGAAAAGGAAAAAAGAGAAGGAAGAGATGGAAATCGTCAGAGTCGTAGGTCAAGATTCTATATGTGGTACGTAGTACTACGCTCCAACCAGCGGCACGTGGTCGCGTTTGAGAATATAGGTTTCTCGCAGGAGCGTTTAATACTCGTGTATTTACAGATTATTATTGTTATGCTCTTTCTTCTCCCACTCCTGAAAATATTCTCTCCCGAGTATATCTATATACGTGAACAAACGATTCAATCTCGGCTCTTGTCAAGTAACTCAAGAGTCATCTTGCGTTATTTTCTGAAACCTCGAGTGTTTCTGAGTCAGTAAGAATTCTGTTTTATGAGCAGAAGATCAAACGCATGGTGAGAAATTCCGGGTTCTAGAATACCAACTGTCGAAAAAGCTGACGTTCAAAGTTGACATTTATTATTTTTTGTTTAACGCTATGTATCGCCCAATCACTAAACATCCCTCTCATGAAAATATTTCTTTTTCGAACTCATATACGGCTTAAAACTTGAGATAAAAAATAGTTTTGAATATTAGTTTTTTAAAATTTAAATTATTGTTATTGTTTTACAGCCAACGCATTTACGATCCCCGACATGGTTGATGAACTTTCAACGAGGTAACAATTTTGAGTTTGCGACTCTTCTGGCGAGTTTGTTACTGGGTAAGGGCTACAACGCGTATGTTGTCAGTGGATACGCATCCAGGGAGCAAGTACTCTGCGACACGACGATGATAACGTGTCCCTATTTGCCGGAACCAGAAAAACCGGAGACCGTTTCGGAAACTGTCGAAATATCGAAGTACAAAATGAAAAGCCCGCCTGATTTCAGAAGTCAATTGCTGCTGGAAATGGAAGCAAGAGAAGCGCAAAAAATACAAGAGGAACTGGAAAATCAGGAAAAAGAACGCGCGAGAATGTTACAAGTATAAAAATTCGAAAATGTTCAAATCAAATAGTTTTATATTTAAATGGTTCTAAAAACGAAACGAAAATTTCTCGTGCTTCAAGAATTTAGACATTTAGTTTGATATTCAATAAACAACATTTTAGATACCGTTCACTTAAATTTTCCATTTAAAAATTAAATACATTTTACTGCAAAAGTCAATAAAACAAAATCATAAGAATTTTGTGCAATGTATTCACAAAACCATACATACTTTCAATAAATATTTGAAAAAATATTTATCAATGAAAAAAATTCAATCGTCAAAGAAATAGTTAAAAATGTACGTAAAAAATCCACGTATAGAATTCTTCAAAAAAATATGTAAAAAAATTGTAAATTGTAACATAGGAACAAGAACGTCCATTTCCCGACGATTATTGGGGCCATAGAATACACGCGTGGGTTCTTGTATTACCGGAAGGTGGTGGTCCTCGCGAACTTGAAGTTGAAAAGCCTTTTTTCATTGAACCGACATCCGGTGCTTCGTATTCGCCGGACGATCCAAAAACTAAACTTCTGTATCACGGTGTTGAAAGCCTATGGAACGATAAGAATTATTGGGTCAACATGCAAGTCTGCGATGAGGCCTGCTATAAGCTTGATTGGAATTTAAGCGACACAAATAATTGGGCACCACTTTTACCTGGTGAAGCGAGGCCTTTGGTAAAAAATATCATTGACGAAGAAGTCGACGAAGATGTTCTCATCAAGCAGGATAAACATCTGGATATGCCATTTTCATATGTGGATGTCATCGAAATTCACAGCTTGGGTAAATTACTATTTCATCTATAATTTTTGATTATTTTTGTTCTACATCCAGTTGTTAATATTCTTATGAATTTCATTCTTATTTCTGCATAAAAAAAGTTTTTCAGATTTTCTCAAATATAATTATAAGGAAAAATTATTCAAAGGATGATTTTTTTTAGATTTCGAACGTCGTTATCCAAATGGTACAAAAACCGTGTATTATAAAAAGACAAAAGTAGATTTTTATGCTCCTTACATTCAGATGGACGGACTCGTGCAGAAAGTAACTTGTTACGATGACTATGAGTATAAATTTCCTACTCAAGTTTATGAAAAATATGCCAACAGAGCAGATATGCTCGTAGAGTCGAAAAAATATTTAGATACGTATCTTGCAGTGGACTATTACAAACGAGGTCGACAGGATGCTTGTAAAGGTTCGAAATTTTGATATCACGTAAAACTAAATTTATTCTCATTTTTGAGCAGATAATTTTTTAGGACAGACATATTTTCTGTACCTTTTTCATAAACGTTTATTAATTTCAAAATATTATAACTGTCCACTAAATATCAAACTGTTTCGTTATTAAATTCTTGCCAATGGTCCAGATTCATTTGAATTTGTTAAAATTATCAATTGATATTTAGTAGATGAGTGGGAAATTGAAAAGCTCAGAAAGTAAATGTAAATTAAAGATGCAAATAAATATAAAATCGTATACATTTTTGAAACAGAGCACCATTATTCGTCGAACAGTAATGAGGGAATTTCCGAGGTAAGAACATTGGAGTATTACAATATTGTACGCATGGATGGTCTGTCGAAAGTTGAAATGGGTCCTCTGCACTTCACACAGCACTTCATCGGTCGCAAAGATTTCCTTTATTACCGGTATTAATAGAATTAAACAATTAAAAATAATTCACATTTTTACCTTTTAAACAATTAAAATAATTTTGTTGTATTCGCAAAATAGGCACATAGAATATTTCATGAATGAGGAAGCTTTTCCACAGGAGAGAACAATGACGGTAATTAAAAAAGTAACAATTACAAAAATTTCTTGTATTTTTTCTCATCGAGAATATTTTAAATAGAGAATCACCGAAAAGTACTATAGAAATGAAAGTGTACCAGCATCCAAAGACATCGCTATAAGAGATTTCTACTTAATAAAAAATGAAATAAATTTGAATTACCACTATGAGAAACACCGAATAACAAGAGCTACGAAGAAGTTCATGAAACCACCTATTAGCGAGGACGGTGAAAATATCATTTTCAATCCTGATTATATTCAAGGATACAATGTAAATATTCTATTTTACAAATTACGTTTCAATATTTCATAATATACTGATATCCCATATTGACACGTATTTTTTGACAGAAGTTTGATTGTTGTTACTTATATACTGCGTGTTGATTTCATCTTTATTTCAAATAATTTAAACTGAAAAAACGATGTTTTCAATTAATTCATTCGTTACTAATGATATTAACAATCGTTTCAAAATTTTGCAGCCCGATCCAAAAGCGGTTCCTGAAAAGCAATTAACTCTATATTACGAGTTAGAAAAACAATTAAAAGCAGAAGCGGATTGCTTGGCGATTGTGAGAGAGGCCGAAGTGGAGATAATGTCATTTTTGAGAAAACGAGTAACCGAATACGCAATGCCAAAACTTCTGGTCTCCATATTTGACAGAAATCGTAACAAGGAAGCGAAAACTGGAATGTTGGCCAAGGTGACATTAAATTAATGCAGCACTTCGAAATATCTCAATGCAAAATAGAAATGTTTACACAAACGTTCAAATATCGCAGGAAAAATTGTTGAAGGCGCAAAGCGAGCGAGAAGTTGAGTGGGAAGTTGATTATTTGGGACCTTACTTGGCTCGTTTTGGCAACCCGGAACAGCTGACGAGAGAGCAAGCTTCTTACGTGAGAGAAGCGTGTCTCGAAGATTTAAAAAGAATGTTAACTAATCGTGCTAATCGAATAGCACAAATGTTTGATGAGAGTAGCAAGGAATTGATTGAAGTCCAGAATTGGTTAACTCAGGTTTTGAATCTTTGTATTTTTTATAAATTATTTGTGATTTTCCACTTAAGGATTATTTTTATATTCGTTAATTTGTATAACATATTAATTGTATAATCGAATAAAAATTTTCTCAGTCTGATGGCAAAAGGAAGGACGAACAGGAAGAACTATTGAATCTAACGAATGACATTAATTTTCATCTTCATCTTCTGGATGTACGATTGCAACGTCACTGCGAATTGGCACCTGAG
This sequence comes from Cremastinae sp. B BG-2022a, assembly GCA_030522605.1. Classification (NCBI taxonomy): domain Eukaryota; kingdom Metazoa; phylum Arthropoda; class Insecta; order Hymenoptera; family Ichneumonidae; species Cremastinae sp. B BG-2022a. The sequence continues at coordinate 38,394 of JAPYYX010000468.1, read as the reverse complement.
CGTTACCGCAAAATGGTCATGACCCTAAAAACGGACAAGCGTCTCTCGATACTGAACTAAACATTTTTCTAGGTGAGTTTTTTTTACGTGAAACGTCTTAGAGGTAAATATGATGAAAGAATACAAAAACATAAAAAATATAGTAATTATATATGTACTTTGATTTTATCAGTCGGGTTTTTAATTAGTTATGAATCAAAATACATTTTTTGAGGATAAAAACTTGATTTTTTTCCTCGATATCACTTGTGTTATTCTTAATTTATTTGACGATTCTCACTGGAACGACCACGATCCCATTTGGCCGATACAACGACCTGAAAGAAAAGCAATTTTTCGTAATTCGTAGATTCCAATATCTTTACAATATTTCTTAATGTTTTTTATACCAACCTTGGTCGTCAAACGTAGCAAGAGTAAATTTACTCAGTTTGTTTGTAAAATTGCCAACGTTCGTTATAACAGAATTTTCTTGTCTATTTTGATTCGTGGGTTCGGGATTGACATCGTTCTGACGGCTCTCTTCCGCGAAACCGGAAATGAGAGTATCCATCATTATTGCCTGAAACAAGAATTACCAAATAATATCCTGTAATAACGTATAGCATTTTAATATATTTTGTCACGTATAATTTCTCTTTACTTGTCTAGAGAAGACTTGGAGAATTTTGTAAACTCGAGCACCGTTCTCGCGAACCGGAAACTGGAGGAAGAGACAAGGCAGGCAGTCTGGATTCTGTTCGTCCGATGGTTTTGCCATTTCCCAGCTAAGCTCGGAATATTTTAGTCCCAACAGGAGACTCTGTCAAATAAGAAATTACAATGAATGAAGTTCACGAAAAATAAATTTCTTATATTTCATTCAAAATCTTTAAATGCCTAATATTTCTTAATATCTTACACAATGCATGTCATCAACGATATAAACTCCCGTAGTGTTAATAGCAATGAGGACGGACAGATCGCGATTCGTGATCCAGGAAGCGAGTCCGCGAACCGGTCTTTCGATCTGGCCTTGAAAAAATGCCGCCCCATAAGTTGGCAATCCCCAGCAAAATTCGAGATACTTCCTCACAAGTTTCCGTGGATTCGGATTCGTTCCGGAGTGATTTGGTATTCTCTTGTACTGCTCGAGGAGCCTCGCTTCCGGTGCGCCTTTGCCACCAACGAGACCCAAACCAACACCAAGTCCAAGAAACAAACTTGGCGAATTATAATGATGAGGCAGGAATCTCGCACGATGCTTTCTGAAGTAAGCCAGAGTGTGTGTTTGTGGATTGTACGGTCCCAATTCAATTCTAGCCTGAAGCGCTCCTAGACTCGCGTAACGAGCTTGTCCCTCGCATGGATATCTTCCTAAAATGTATGTTAATGAAAATTTAATAATAAAGAAATAACAATGATTCGAACATTAATTTATCTCCAGAACTCAAATAACTAATTTAGTCTGCATATTAATTTCAATTTCATACATTAAAGTTCGAAGGCAGTCGTATTGACACTAATTTCAACAGAATTAAACAACAATAATGAATTAATCACTTGTTTCTAGCACTTCAGATGATATTGACAATTTTATCGCTTATACGAATTGTAAAAAAATTGTTAAAAAATTAGAATAAGATTGAAAATGTAGTGACTAAATTATTCACCCTCGAGTACGTTGTGCCTAGCTTCGGCATAGAGCAACTCAAGAGTTTTCGGATCTTTTATTTGCTCCTCTTCCCGCCGCGTTAAGAAAACGTTTCTTCGAAAATATAGAAGCGGCTCCTCGTCGTCCGGAGCATCCTGGGTCCCATATTTTTTAACGAGACCTGGCCACTTAGCGGCGAGCTCCAGTAGCCGATGATTCGGACGCAATTGAACTTCCAACTGTGATGAGCAGAGCCACATTGCGAATATAGGTTGACCAATGAGAGGTGGCGATCTCGATAATCCAAGCTCATTCTCGGTATGCACGATGCTCAGTGTCTGCTGAGCCGTCGCGTTCCGCTCGATTTCCATAGTCATGAAGACACCGGACATCAAATAAACCGCTATCCTTACAGTCGATCGAGGAGACACGTATAATTGTTGTTGCTGTTGGCCCATATTTTCTAATTTTGGCTGTTGAATGTCTGAAACATTTTTTGTTTTTAACATTTTTTTGTATTTCATTTGTGTTAATTAACAATCTAAAAATTTTAGGAAATTAATTGTTTTTTTTTTTCAAATTAATATTATACGAAAATTCATGCTATAATTAACTCATTATATTATTATTCTATTAAGTGATTCTAAAGTGAAAATTGATTAATTAACTTGTGAAACTTACGAGATTGCGTGTGATTTTCTTTTTTGTACTCATTTTGAAATCTTCTCAAAGCTTGACCCCTTTTGATCGTGTTATTATCTTGCTGATTCTCCATCTTATCTCTATTCACCTCTGACCTTATTTAAAATTCGTCACGTGTAAAACTTTCGGAGACCCTTTTTTGCTGATGAGTATTCCTTGCCCCGTTTCACTCCGTGTTTTTCCTTTTTTTTAAAAGCGATATTTACGAAATTTTCATTTTCCTCCCGCTTTGAACGTAGCATCTCACTCTCCTCGTTACAATGTACACTTTTACTGTCACGTCGGAAATATTTATTTCCATCTGTTTACTCTGTTGTTTACGCCACATCGCTGTTTATCGGGGAGATACGATTTTCTCGGAGCTTTCTTTAACCTCCGAATCACGCTTTTCTATGCTGTTTTCTCATCAAAATGACGACTTCAACCTCCATTTATTCATACAGATCCATCGAAGATCTCTTGATACAAATTATTTGTTAATTTCAAGGAAAAAAATCGTTGCATTTCAGTAAAAAAACTTTTAGAAAATAATGAAACTCTGTTCTTGACGAAATAAAAACATTGCGAGATGACACTCTCGAGGCAGCGGGGTAGTTATTGATTTTTCCTGCTATACGCGCAATGGGGCTGCTATACTGACTGAGTCAACCCTCAAGCTTTATTCACTGAGCGCTTGCGCATTTGAAAAGCCGCGAGAACTTTCGCATAATGATATTTATCCTAATTTTTATAAATGTAAAATTTTGCAATTATTTTTACTGAGGTTTACATTGAAAAAAAAGAAATAAATTTACCTCCTGATAATCTCTTTATTTTGTTAAATTACTTCAATCTTACGAAGGTACATAGTTCAAAACCGATATTCTGAACTTAATAAAACGTTTTTGTGTGAAAGAATTGGTACATTAAACCAATTTGTCCAAACCGGTGTTTTTTCTGTCGTGTATAAGTCTTCGGTAATGTCTAAATCAAATCAGCGACGTTCATCGGCATTTCATCGATTTGCGTTGAGTAATACTGCTCGATATCTCGAAGAATTCGTATATCGTCAGTCTTTACAAAATTAATGGAAACACCTTTTCTACCGAAACGACCGGATCTGCCTATTCTGTGGATGTAGAGCTCACGATTGTTAGGTAAATCGTAATTTATAACGAGCGAAACTTGTTGAACATCGATTCCTCTTGCCCAAACGTCTGTCGTGATCAGAACTCGGCTGTAAACGATTCAGAAGGATATGTTAGTCTTAAAATAGATTGCAAGTCATCCTTTTCAGAATTCATGAAATGAAAATAAAAATATCCGTACCTTTGTCCTGAACGGAATTCTTTCATGATGTTATCTCTTTCTTTTTGCGGCATGTCACCGTGCATCGAACAAACGGTGAAATTAGCTTCTCGCATTTTTTCTGTAAGCCAGTCCACTTTGCGTTTTGTATTACAAAATATGACAGCTTGGGTTATCGTGAGAGTGTCGTACAAGTCACACAACGTGTCAAATTTCCATTCTTCTCGCTCAACCGCGACGAAAAATTGTTTGATTCCTTCCAATGTCAACTCATCACTGTAGAAAGTAAATTATTTCATTATTTTTGACTACTTTTTCAACATCTCCATATAAGTGTGAAGTTAATGCATTGCAACTTACCGTTTGACTAAAATACGGATTGGATCTGTCATAAATTTACTGGTCATTTCCAGAATTTCGTGGGGCAATGTGGCCGATACTAACACAACTTGTGTCGCTGGTGGTAAATATCTGTAGACGTCGTAGATTTGTTCCTTAAATCCTTTGTTAAGCATCTCGTCAGATTCATCAAGGACCAACATTTTTATTGCTCTTGTCCTCAAAACTCTCCTTTTTATCATGTCTGAAAATTTATTAAGTAACATCAAATATCTTAAATCCAACTGATGGCTGAATTGAATTTTCTACTCGTTCATTTGAAACTCTTGCATTTCAGAAAGAGGAAAATCTACAACAAATTCATGATTTGTTCCAAACTTTTTAATTAAAAAAACATGACTATTTTTTTCTATTTTTGATGAAAAATGCATATTAGAATTTTTACCGGTGGTTACCAGTTGTAAGAAAAAGCTCAAAGTTACAGGCCGCAACTAATATTTGTAAGATTAAAGATTACTTACCGAAAACTCTGCCGGGAGTGCCTGAGACGACGTGTTGGCCGTAATCCAATTTCCTTATGTCTTCACCAAGATTTGTCCCACCGATGCAAGCATGGCATTGAACGTTCATAAAGTCACCAAGCGCCAGAATGACTTTTTGAATCTGAACAGCTAATTCTCGAGTCGGTGAAAGTATGAGAACTTGTGTTTCTCGTACTTGAGTATCCAAGGACTGTAATATGGAGATCGAGAATGTTGCTGTTTTTCCTGTACCAGATTGTGCCTGAGCTATCACATCGCGTCCTTTCATTATCGGCTTGATCGATCTCTGTTGAATGGCCGATGGTTTTTCAAAACCTGTAAACAAAGCGATTACGTAAACAAAATTGTATTCAAACATAAATCAGCTGAATTTAATTATTTGCTGGAAATATTCAAAACTTTTTGTGATATACTTTAAAAATTCGGGCGGCATAAATAAGGTTATGAGTGGATTGTTTATAGCGAAGCAAAAATTCGCAGCATTAAATTCTTACCATAGGCATAAATGCCTCGCAGGAGTTCGTCTCGAAGTCCCATATTATCAAATGTAGGAATAACTTCGACATCTTCACTTGTTTCAAATTCAACGTTTGATAAATCTTCTGTTTGGGCAACACGACGTGACTTTCCCTCGGCCATTTTGTACGCTTGTGCGTATGAAAACTTCAACACTTGTGAACCTTCCTCGTTGCTCGTCAGTATTCAGAATGAAGTGAGCAGCTGTAGCAGCTGAGGGTAAGGGACTGACTCACCGTAGAAACACAAATGGAGGGGATAGCGAGATTTTCTTTGTTTTTTTTATTACCATTTATGCAGAAAAGGATGATAGTCAAAAATCAGGAATAAAATAATCAATAGTAGATTAAGACTACGACAGTATTTATAATTACTTTATTGCGAGGAAGAAAGCCCGTATTTCAGTTCTCTTTCAATGAGCAGGTAGGTCGTTAGGACAAACGATGGCCCCTTTATTTGTTTGAATGTGTACTATCTTTTGTTTTTTTCTATTGTATTTAAAACTCCTGATAATTGGATAGAAAGTAAATTTTTCATCAGGTTAATATTTTTAATATACTTTGGAAAGTTATTGAGAAAAAAAGGGGAAAACTGTAAATGGGAGTGCAAGAACGAATACAAAAACAAAGTCAAATACAAGAACAATGCACTGGCAAATGAATAAAGGCAAAATAAATAGTGTGTACGTAAATAATAAAGGTATAATAAAGTTTCTACAAATGTACTATTTTCTCCTCTCAACCAACAATTGTATAAATGGTTAAAATTTGAAAGGTCTGTCAGATACATATGAAAGTAATGAGTGCGATATCGCTCGAAAATACGAAGGAATACGTTCTTATCCTTTATCGGTAACAATGAATTCGTTCTCACATGGGGGCGCTAGTTTCTTTTCCCCTACCACGTCGCAACCGGCTTCTTACCCGGCATGCGCAGTCGCAGTGTAAAAACGCGATCACTTTTTTTTTCCTCGCTCGTAATCGCATAATTCCATAATTGTTATAGCTGCAAGCAACAACGTATCAGCTTTGACGTTCGTTTCTTTCGTATCTTTTGTTATCATTACACAAACGTGAGTACATGTTAATTTTTCTGCAATACTTTAACTACGCGAAAAAGTACCGCTAAGTACAAGATTTTGACGGCTATTTCGCGTTTATTCAGCATTTGATACACATTTTTCTTCATCCTCCGGCATTACTCATGGTTTATGACGCCGGATATTTTAGTCGCTTCCTTATTCCTTGACGTCCATTGGATGTCCGTGAAATAGAGCAGGTCACGAACTTGTTTATTTTATCAAAACTTAAATATAGATTTTTGCGAAAATATATCAATAAACGATGTATATGTGGTTCCGCTTATTTGATTAAGGCGAGGTCGCGTCCACTCCCTTTCCGTTTTAAAGTACCGTAAAAAATCTGTAACGTCTGCGTTTCATGGGAGGCTTCAGCATGAATAAAATGTTTTCACAAAGTCCTCAAAAAGCTCATCCGTACAACGTACACAGTTTAATTTTATAATTTAATAAACAATCGTATGGTATCAATTTTGACAAAATTTAACAGTACATGTGTTCAAAGGTTTTGAAATATTACAAATGGAAAGTAACGAAAAAGGTTTTTTCGCTACGTTCTTATATAGTTATCTACTCTTAGGGAAGATTGTGTTTGGCAAACTAAGGTCTGATTAAATAATGAAAGATAAGCGTCGAAAACTTTAAAAACACTTGTACGATGACGATGCAGTTTTCTACCGATGTATCTCCGTATCATAAAAATTTATAACAGTGTAAGAACGCAATCGGTCGATCAACTGCCTCGCTGGAGGCAGGCGACGGACGATGACTCATGAAAGATCCGAGAGCAGAGACGTTTACTCTATTGCTGTAGTCGACAGAGCTAGTTGCGCAACAAAGTTCCTCTATCCTGTTTTCCGATCTGTAGACACACGTTGCTATGCCAGCTTCGCCGGCCGGCATATTGTCACAATCATTCTTCAAAACAAAAAGATTCTTGTGGTATATAAAAGTGGAATGCAATACACAAGCGATTCAAGGATGCAATTATAATTTTTTCCCTCCGATTTTTTTATTTTAAATAAATAAGAGAATCACATCGAAATGAATCGAAAATATTTTATTTTGTAATTTTTCAAGTATGTACATCAAGTATATAATTGAGACGTTTCTATGTTTTACAGATGCATAAAAAATTAAGCGAAACTCATATAGTCGAAAATTTCGCAAAAAATTGAATTTTCATATCTTTTCATGAAAATTCTGCAAATTGAATTCTCTGTATCTCGATTTTCTGCTTACTAAATACTTTTACGTGTACTTTTTATTAAATTACAATCAAGCTGAACGACTCGCGGGAATTTTTTAATATTCTTTCAATCCATAATTTTTTCCTTGTTTATTTTTTGTTTTTATAAATTTTTTTTTATTAATTGAACAAGAAACTTATTTCGTTAACAACTCTAAAATAATCAAATTAACTTTTCATAATTTTTTGATACAGAGAAAATGCCGACGTACAAGCTGACATATTTTCCCGTCAAAGCTCTCGGTGAGCCTATTCGTTTCATCTTCGCCCACACTGGCGTGGAGTACGAAGATTTTCGTTTCGACCGAAACGATTGGCCCAAAATAAAGCCTGGTAAGATTCTTGTAATTAAGCCTCGATTTGAATAGCTTGAGCGGTGAGATAACAATCCACAGCTATTTTACAATCGTTTATTGTGTCGACCAGACAAACAATCGTGCCGATTCAACGAAACGTAAATGAACAATAGACTCTGTTTTGTTTTCATTCTTTGTCAATCGATCTACGACGATTTATAAAATTCGTTCAATCTAAAATTCTTATTTTTATTTCTTGAATTTTTTGCTCGATATCGTATGTTGCGCGAAGGTCAAAGGTAAAATATTAATTTTATTTTTTGCTCAGATATGCCTTTTGGTCAAGTACCGGTTCTGGAAGTAGACGGTAAGAAAATTCATCAGTCGACGGCAATTTGTCGCTATTTGGCCAAACAGCACGGTTTGGCAGGAAAGGATGACTGGGAAAATCTTGAGATCGATGCTGCCGTTGATACCGTTCACGATTTACGTGCCAGTGAGTAACTGCGTGACATTGCAAAAAAAGAAAGGGAAAGATTGCGGGAACGAACGAAAAACAAAAGAAAATATAGTCTCGAATATTCAGTATTATCAAGGTATTATTTTTGACGTGACTTCTCCACAGAAATTGGGGCTTATCACTACGAGGCTGATGAGAAGGTCAAAGAGAGCAAATATGAACCTCTTACTAAGGAGATTATTCCGTATTACGTCGAGCGTTTGGACGCCCAAGTGAAGAAGAACGGCGGCTATCTGGTTGGTGGGAAATTGACCTGGGCTGACTTCACTTTTGTTGCCCTCCTCGACTATCTCAACTTTATGGCCAAGTTCGACATTACTGACAAGCACGAGAACCTCAAGGCTCTCGTTAAGAAAGTTCTCGAACTTCCAAACATCAAAGCCTGGGTGGAAAAGCGTCCCAAGACTGATTGCTAAAGATCATCAAGTTCATTCACTGTGCCCACGCATATATTTTTATTCTTTTCTAATTCCATTCGAGTTTGATCGCATTCGATAGTTCGTGGATGCAAATATATTACAAATATAGTTACTGTTTTGTATTTTCCATAATAAAATAAATGTTTCAGATTCGTATTGAAAAGTATTTTTATTTTTTAAGATAGTTGTAATTTCGAGTTTTCAATCATTTTGATGTCGTATTGAAATAAGATCTTTTGATTTTATCTCGTCACCAATAAATTGAGAAGACATAATCCCAAGAAGTTGGTCGTGGATAAATTAATGAACTTCTCGATCGTTCTCGATTTTTATGATTGTAGGATTATAAGATGAGATGAGCATGGGTTTATTATCTCGTTTTGAAACTGTGTCTAATTATAGATTCTACGCTCTTTTTTCGACAGTATTCAGATTTATGAAATTTTTAGAAAAAGGTAAATGACAACGTCATTCTTGTATGTGCGCTCTTTATACTCAAATGTACATAGATAAATTAATTCACATTAATTGGAAAATGTTTACTATTATGGGAAAATACTAGTTCTAACGATACAGAAAAGACACTCCGGTGTACTTATAATGCGTCTTGTAAACTCACTTCAAATGAACAAATTTATGAATATAAAAATGATCCAATTGACATCATTGAGGTGATCGTGCCCACGTTCAGTATTGACCAGCTTTTGGTAGGACTAAGCCGTAAATTTGCAGGTGTACAGTAGCCGTAGCCTAAACACACGACGCCAGGCGATAAGGGAAGTTTTCACTTTTAACACGTGGTTACCATTATGCTAATAGGATCCACTTTGAAACAAATCGTGTTGCACTGAAAAACTAAAAAAGATGCGGAATTGCTAAATTTGCAGCATGGTACTTCTCGATATATTTAATGATCATAATTAGAAAACCGTTCACTGCACGATCCAAAAAATATTCCATTTAGAAGTTGTCTACATTTAACACGTTCTTTCATGAAAAGTACATACATTTCCCTTAAAACTATTTTAGTAACCGATTTTTTCCCACTATTTTTTCTGATGCATGATGAAAATTCTGATGTACATAAAAATAATTTTATCTTCGAGAGTTCAAACGTTTTCATCTGTAATTTGTTTTTACATTGTTCAGTAAAAAATTATAAAAATTGTTCGTAAACGTAGCAAAAACAGAAGAAATCTTATACAAAAGAAAACTTTATAACAAACACTTAATCAATTTACCTATTTTTTCAAGAGCGTAATCTACCAACAGTGTGTATTCTTATCCTCTTTGATGTATTTACCTAAAAACTTTGGAAGATTACTTATCTTTAATCTATATATATTTCAATCTCCACTTATAGCAGTATCGATGACGAGATCGAGAATGATAATTTGAAAACAACGTGACAACAGCTGCGAAAAAAATCATGCGTCTAAAGGAAATAAAACATAAATATCTTTCTCATCACAGATGACGGTGCAAGAAAATTTTCCAGCAAATTTTGTACGGCCTTTCACGCTGATTGCTCGAACGTCCACGTGTACAGACTCAAGGCTTTTCCCCGATAAATGTCCACCTACAAAAAAGCCAAGATCAGCGAATTAGAAATATATAAATGTAATCTAAGCCAATATTGTCAGCCGGTGTGTTTATTTTTTGTCCACACAAGAATTGTTTCTCCGTACAGGTGATTGTACCGGAGAGCTGAAGCGAAACGTTCAAATGACCTTCGTTATTGAATATTCAAACGTTCACCGTGAGATGTGGATGTAAACTTTGTTAAGAATGGCTCACAGTTTTCCCGTTCAGAGCAGTCACAACAATTGCGTTGCATAAAATAAAGTTTCATGACAACGAATTTTTCCGACAAGATTTTTATACATCGGATCATTGTTATGAGTTACCTCATGATTGTACTCGTATATGTCGTTACAACGCAAATACATACCGGACTGCAATTATCTCAAAACGGAAATTAATTACTTTATTTAATTTTTTTTTCAATTCATTAACTTTTTAATTTTTATTAAATAAAACGTAAATTTGCAATTATTTCAGATTTCTTCTAATAAAACTGAGTATGAATAAACTTGTATTGATTGTAACGTTAGTGTTAATGATGATCCAGTTTCGATTCTATCTTTTTATATGTCCATTGGATAAAAATATTCATTGTCGTTTTCAATCCACTATTTTATTTCTTTCTGCAATAAAATAATGTGAGTGATGAAAATGTTAGCGATAGCATGACCTTCAGCAATACAATGTACGCTTAACGAGATAGAAATAGACTACAGTGCGATCAAACGATCGCGGTTGTTCAGTGCATTGGATTTTTATTTTAACATGTTTAATATCATTGTCGGGATACCATACACGAATCGATAAATTATAATCACGAAGCTGGCTCATAAGTATTAGTAAAAAAATGTAAACGGGATGAGATGTATAAATTTTCATCATCTCATCTCGAGTCATTACGCGTCAGCGAGTCGAGAATTGCTAGTCCGAGTTTCGTTTGGGTACGCAATTCTTGACTCAATGGGTGTGACACGTCGCGATGAATACACCAGTCGAGCTTGTTTGAAACGTGAAGTAGCAGCAAAGGATACAAACTCAAAGTGGGGATATGCTCGCATACGGTGATATAACGGCGTATGTCGGGGACACAATAATAAGTTGCCAACCGGCTCACTACACTCAGTTTCTTGTTTCTCGCTGAAGTGAACGGTAAGTTTTTGAAATCTCCTGCTAACAATACTTACTTTTCTTTTGCATCATTATTATTTCTATACATCACCAGCAGCAATTTTATTTCATTTATTTTATTTTAATAAAAGCAACATAGTTTTATTCCCTTAATTTTTCATCCTTTATGAAACGTTAAAAGTATTTTTATTCGAGCAACAATGTTCGTTTTCTCTATTTTTCCATTATCGAAATTGAATTTTAATTTTTAATAGAATATTATTTATTCATATTTCATAACTCTTGATATAACTTATTGTTAGATTAGCACGAATAACATAGGGGGCTGAAAAATGAGATAATTTTATCATCACTGGTACGGGCTTAGTTTATTCCGTGACGAAGCACATTTTGCTGCAGAAATTTGATGGATAGTCAAAACGAAAAGCTTGTTATCGAAGTAATAAATTGTGAAATAATAGAGATGCTAAAAACATTTAACAATTCACGTTTCTCGATTGATTAGATAATTTCAAGACTCATCGTTATGAATTTTTCTTTTGAATTAAAATAGGTAATTAATTTATGTTAGATATCGATGAAAAATAAGAGAATTTTTTTGTTTGAAATGAAATTGGTCGTTTCATGATTACGACATAACGGATTCGTTGTATCCCACAGTTTCCGGAATTCATTATCGCGTAAAGTATTACGTCGTAACGTGCAATTTAGCGAATATTCTTTTTCTCGCTCTTGGATTCCATTTAAAGTGTAAAAAAATTATGCGGCTCCCACAACTATAGGCTCAGAACTATGTTTTAAAAACAAATTCAGTAAAAACGATCGTATGATAAAAAGAACAATACTTTTTATCGATTTTTTATCTGATTTAGTGCGACATTTATCCTGAATAATTAGAACCATAAATACTTTACAGCTTTATATAAATCACTATGCCGAGCTACAAGTTGACATACTTCAATATTACCGGATTGGCTGAGCCAATCAGGTTTTTGTTGAGTTATGGAGGCGCTGACTTTGCCGATGTTCGTCTAAGTTTCGACGAATGGCCAAAACACAAGCCAGGTAAATATTCAACTTTATTTCATAAAATTGATATTGAAGCTATAAACATGAAAATATTTGGAAACGAATTGAGAAGTTCTTTGCTGTAGTCTGAAGTATGATTTTTTTCGATCTCGATCTTTTGCGAGAGTTTGCAAAATTCATAAAAATGAATTAGAATGATCTCTAATTACAAGTTTTCATAATTATTTTGTCCTAGATATGCCAATGGGTCAGGTTCCAGTACTGGAGATTGACGGTAAGAAATATCATCAGTCCAAGGCGATTCTCCGCTATCTCGCCAAGAAATTTAATCTCTATGGGAAAGACGACCTTGAGGCTCTGGAGATCGATGCTGCCGCGGATAGCGTTGATGACTTGAGAATAGGTAAGATCGTTGCTATAGATTTTATTTCTCGTTCTTCACCAGTCCTTGAAAGCGAATGAGAAAAAAAACCTATTTTTTGCTATTTCACATTCTAAAAATTTTTTTCCAAGTTGATATTCAATGATCCAATGAAAAAATTTTATGGAAAAAAGTTTTTTATTCGTAGCATTTATTTCATTTTAAAATCATTATTTTTTATAATCGACAAAGTTTTTCAAAATGTATAGCAACCTCTGCTACAACCTTGAGTGCTTTGCGTTTATCACTATATAGTAACTCCTACAACGTCTGTCTCCAGATGCTTTGCTCCATGTACAACATTTGATTATGTTTTTACAAAAATGTACAGACTATATCAATATTATTTATTATCAATTGCTCTTAGCAAATTTTTCTCAACTATAAAAAGACTTAAAGTAATGAATACACTGTATAAATGTTATATTTTATCAAACAGCATTGTCGACCTTCTACTGGGAAAAAGAGCCAGCTTTCAAGGAAAAGCTGAAGGAGGCTGCATTCCAAAAACTTTCGACGTCTCTCAACAATCTCAATGCCCAAGTGAAGAAAAACGGTGGCTACTTTGTTGGCGGAAAGGTAAAAATATTTTAAAAAATGCATTTCTCCAATTTTCTATTCTAAGTACGCAATCCTTACAATTGCATTAATTTTATTAATGTTTTTTTACATGTATGTCACGAATCACACAAAATGCATAATGATCGTGACATGATTTTCCAATTTTTCTAATAATTTTCATGTTGTTTTCAGCCTTCCTACGCTGACATTATGTTCGCCGGTTTCCACGGATATTTGTCTCACGTGCTGGGTCACGACCTCAACAAGGACCACCCCGAGTTGAAGAAACTCGTTGACACGATCTACACCCATCCGAAAGTCAAGGCTTATCTCGACAAGCGGCCCAAGACTGACTTTTAAATAGCAACGAGTACGCGATTACTCCTCACAAACCGCACACTTATTTTTCGTTACGTGTTTGCCGTAGCACGCGCACGAGATTTATTCCGCTGTCTGTTTTATCGATGAAATCGAGCAATCTTGTACTCTTTTTTTCTTAAATTTTTTCACGTTGAAATATAATACAGTTTCATGAATTTATAAGTATATTCGCTCGTTATTTTTTTTCCTCTTCTCTCGTGAATGTTGGTTTACTTTCCGTAGTACATTCTGGCTGGACGCCAAAGTTTGCGGTACAAAGTTATGTTCGCTTACCTCTCGTATGGCAAAATATAAAATTCTTCGTGGACAATTGAGCAGACGTTGAAATATTCTTACTCTCGAATTCTCATTCGATCTGAACAAGTTATTTCTGACAAATGTGCAATTTGTCGAACATTTAGAACGAGAAATAAATGACCCGTAAAAAGGGTTACTTGAAACGAAAAAGCGCTTCGAAAAACTTTTAACTGAAATAAGAAATTACAGTGAGAATAACGCTTTCAAAATTTCGAGTCAGACACAGCCAACAGCCATTAACGGCGATGCTATATTGGGTCTTATCTAATCTCTGCGTGTTTGTTTTTTGCACTATCACTCATAGCACGAAGAATACTGTGAGGAATATGCAACTTGCAGCGGTAAAAAATATTCTAATCATGTTCTGCCGATAAAAATTTATCGTTTTCAAACTGACTATGTTCTTTCTTTTAGATTACATTTAATTCTAACAAAAAAAAACAATAATTTTTGTGTTCTAATTTGAATTTCATATTTTAGCATCACAATATAAATTCATTTCGATTGTACTTTAATTTTCTGTTCATTTTATAATGAAAATTCCTTAAGATCATGCTCACCATGAAGTCGACGAGCATGAAGCTTGTATCAAACGCAGCTTATAAATATTCCAAGATTGCGTGATTTGCATGAATTAATTATTCGCGACTTATATTCCTTTGTAGGTATGGTGAAGGATAAGATTTAAGAGGAGGTGTTCAACGACAATGATTACATAATTCATTAGCACTTTAATTTCTTTGTTAAACTCGCTGTACACTGAGACAAAAATATTTCAATGAAAATCTACAGGAAGATTTCGCGTAGAGTTGTTTCGCTTTTTAGGAGTTTATGAATGATAGTAAAAAAAATTTGCATTAAAATGATTTAGTTCGGTTTGGTGCATTTTTTCTAATCTACTTAGAAACTCGTTGTCTGTGACTCGAATCGTAATAATTTTTCCATCAAGGAGGATGGTTATCAAAAGTCAGACGTGGAGTGTTACGCTTAGATTAAATATAAAATTTATAAATATTATGACTTTTTGTTTTTACATATTTAAAAATAGAATCCTTTCGAATGAATTCACGAATTTGTAATGCGATCTTGCGAGAATGGAAATCATAATTAAATCAAAATTTTGTACTCGTTACGTGTTAACAATTTAACAACATTGATAAACAGTTATCTAAAATTTAAAATGTACATCTGTAATTTTCCAATGCATCTCGTCTATTTGCTTGTCGAGTAATCGAATAACAAAGTAACATCATTATGCATACAGACTAACATCAAGCATATATTGAAAATCTGACGTATCGATCATTCGAAGACGAAAACAGAGAACTTTTTGAATTTGGCGATAAAATAGCTTAATTCAATTTTTTTCAATTTCTGCAATTGTTAATTGTCTTTTGACGCGTTCGTTTTTTGGTAACCAACCTCCTATTATTATAGTATTACTGTAATCTTTTTCCATTTCATTTTTCTTATACTGTCAGTAATTTTAATTACTAGGGGAAATCTCGTGCGTTATCATTATTCTTAATCACAGGATCTAATTAATCACAATTGTACTCAAAGATTTTTGATCGAGTTTCAGGAATGCTATCGCGTTCGTTATGTGGATTTACTTACATTTCTCAAGTGATTTACAAATTTTGGAAACATCGCGAATGGTTCCTATTTTGATTTTTATACACATCTGATTTAATATAACGTTACAGGAATTGCCGAAACAATCGATAAAA
This sequence comes from Cremastinae sp. B BG-2022a, assembly GCA_030522605.1. Lineage (NCBI taxonomy): Eukaryota > Metazoa > Arthropoda > Insecta > Hymenoptera > Ichneumonidae > Cremastinae sp. B BG-2022a. The sequence continues at coordinate 22,682 of JAPYYX010000468.1, read as the reverse complement.
ATTGTAACGACTTATGTACATTTATATTTGCTCTTTTACATACATATTTCAATAAAACGGCACTTCAGCTGAACTTTTATATGAAACTTGTTATGTTATGAAAACACTCGGTACTCTTTCATTTATCATTTGATCTTCATACCATCATTGATTTGTAAAATCGAACGAAGCGGTTTCGACCCGACTTTGAATATTCCTGAATATTATTCGTAAATTGAGGCAGTCCGTTTTCCGTGTTGCAGGCTTGTACTCGACTTTTACTCTCGCACAATGCATGCAGGAAAAAAATTATTCACTCTTTTTCATTTCGTATCAAGATTTTTTTTAAATCCCATTTCACCCGAGCCGATTTTTTCTCACATGGTGAAAATCGTCTTTTTTTATTTAACGAACATGACAGGTAAACAAGTCTTCGACGAAAATCTCACAAGCATGTGAAAACTTTCGGGGACTGAAGGATCGATAAATGATGCCTCGAAAGATTCGTCATGAGCCGATAACACGTCATGGAACAAGATCAAAATTAATTTCGCCCATGTAAGTCGCGAGCTCGGAGCCCGTGAACTCCGTTTCTCCGAGATCTTGGAGACTGGAGTTGCTGATCGTGTTCGAACTCTCGATGCTCGGATGACTGTGCAGCTTCGGTTTCGTTTTGCCAGCGACGTCGACGCTTCTCCCGTTTACCGCTGCAGCTCGATGATTCGATTGCGGCTGCAGCTGATTATCCTGATTGTTCACTCTTTGGTGCTGACTCGCGAACAAACTTTTCGTACCAAAGCGCAATCTTTCTGCTATGATACCTGTACGCATTCAATGAGGTACAATTAGTTGCAGATTAAGGTAGAAAATAATTATTTTTATTTTTATTATTAACTAATATAATAGTTAAAATTAGTTGGTATAAAAATTAAATGTTGCAATGAACGCATGATTCCTGCGCTGAATGATTCAATACGAGCTTATGAATTTATCATGCAAAAAATGTAAAATTGCATAACACTTTGTCCCATATATTTCGACGCAAATTCAAAAAATCTTTAAAAAATGGACAGACGATTTTTTCAGTCACTTCTAATTGTTTGAGAAATATGGCTCATGCATTTTTATAATTGAAAACGTTCAATCTGATGACTCCTACATAGTTTAGCGAATAATTTTTATGTACGTGTACGATAACATTATGACCAAATTTTGACTACTTTTTTCATTGTTTTAAAAATATCGCTATATGTTTGAAATAAATTGAGTGTAACTTGCCAAGAGTGACTGTTCCGATCGGCGGACGTTGACTTTTGGTTAAACAATTATTCGAAACTGCAACCCCGTTGATATTTGCCAAGTTGAGACTCTTACAGTTCCGTGGAACGGTCGGACTTGAAATTTGACTGTTTGGCTCGGAAGAGATCGTCGACTTGTTGTCGATTGTTGCTCCGCCATTTGCTCGTTGTGGGTCGTTCGGTGAGTCGGTGGTGCTCCGTGAACGTAGATTCAATCTCGATCGGTCGTTGACGATCGGGGAGGACTCGCTGTTCCTCATAGGACGCTGAAGAATCGCGTCGTTTCTTATGGTGTTCGTTAGTTTCTGGTTTTCGTCGCTCGCTGAAAGCGAACCGGAATTTCTTTCGTTCACTCGCTTGAACGTCGTTCTCCCGTAACGCGAGAGACTGCTGTACGTTTGCCTTCGCGGATCTCTGTCCTGCAAGTTCCTTCTATTTCCGCAATGTTCCGCCAGCATAGTCTGTTGAACACACGAGGGCCTGTTAATCATTCGTTAAAACTTGTAACAATCCAAGCTCGCTTTTTTATTGTTAGTCTGAAATTAAAAGGAACCTCGAAGAAATATTATAATTAATTTCAAAATTACTAATCCTAAAAGTGTTGAGAGAGTCAATTTTTCAACGATTTTACTGACACTATTCAAAGTTATACGTATGTTTCATGCATACTTCAAACATTTATTTTATGATTCATGTATAGCCGGTTACTTTATTCATCGTATTTTACAATTCTCAATTCATTCGATGCATTTTATTTCTAGAAAATAATGCAATGCGGTCTATTTATAAAAATAAAAATTGAAAAGTGCATCTGGATTGAAGTATGAGTGTTCACAGTAAAATGCAAAAAAGTCTTGAAAAATAAAATTAAAAATGCTAGGACAAAAATCTTCATGAATAGTAATATTTACCTTGAAAGCTGCGCGAAATTTGTTCGACATTAAGTTGTACAGTAGAGGATTTACAGTCGTCGAGAGGTAATAGAGTACTCCGGAAACGTATGTGAGAATCACATAAACTTCGGTCATCGCTGCCTGAGATTCTTCCGCGCTACTCTGCGCATATACTGCCAGAAGCCTTTGAGCATGAAAAGGAGCCCAGCATATGAAAAATGCAACCACCACGGCAACTGGAAGATAAAAAAGAAATAAATGTAAAAGAGATGAAAATATGAATCTTTAAAATTCATGAAAAATTTGGCAAAGTTATATTAAATTGTTGTCTATCCGTGATCTTTATATATTTTTGGAAAAATTTTCAAATTATAATTAATCTGAAACACGACGAAAAAACTTGCCAAATAAACGATATGAAAATACAAAATGGAACGCAAAGAAAAAAGTGTAAATAATGTCGATTTTAATATACATGTAGAATGTTGATATTATTGAAATTTCGGCGTCTGGGAATTTAACTTTTTTTCTGATTCAATTGAATGCCTCGAATGATCGACGCGACAATAAATTGTGGAACGCGCTGAGGCAAATTTAACCGTTGAATCCTGAAAATGAAGCTGTAAAAAATTTAACATCTCGTCGACAAGTCTTACGACTCCTCGAGACATTTCGTTACGAAAGCACAACAGACTGTGAAATTGTTGTGTATCAACGAGGTCGTACAGCATGTTAAATCTTCTTCCGCAATTCGTCTCAATTTACTCCTGTGCCGAGAGTGATAAAGATCTTGATCGTCTTAATTTCGTATTTTGAATGACATATTTTTTAGCACAAAAAATACGTAAACTATGTAAAATAATAACAAACAGCCATATGATAACTTTACTATGTTTAAATTGAAAAAAAAAATGTTTGCACCACCAATTTTTTCGTCATGCTCACATATATGCACGCTTCAATATTAATTAACAATTAAATACTGTTGAAAATGAAATTAATTGTGATTTTCAATATAAAGTATATACAAGGTAAAGAATTGCCATTATAAATTAATAACAAGAGGTTTTCATAAAATTTTTAAAGGAACAACTCTGTACACTCATATACGTGCGTCAAATGTTATAAAATCATCTGTTATTGCAGGTCACATAGCAAATTAATTGCGAACAAATACTAATTAAATGCTTGGTTCGTTCGAATCCTTCGATTATTTAGTAGAGTATCAAGGTTCGCGCAATAAAAAAGCAAGGCCTTCTGATCGAGAAATTTTTGTTTTTTTAAATTGTCAAAATAATTTAGAGCTTCCACGTCGGACGTGCGGGATTCGAGGAGTATCGGTACAGTGATAATAAAAGAGTTGTTTTTTCTCTCTTAATTCTTTATCGAACAGCTGAGCGGAATTGCGTGGGTACAAAAGGGGAATCCAATAAACACGGGCAGGAAGGAAATCGTGCGGAATGCTCGGAAAATTGAATAGTAACGTAGCGACTCGCGCAGAACGAGCGAGTAAGTTCAAATGAAGAAAAGTGAGACCTCGAAGATGACGTCGACCGGCGGCTTTTGTACTTGAGGTATGAACGTTCTTCGAATTGAGCAATAATTCAGCGTCTTTGAGATGGCTTGATACACGCAAGGGCTCAAGATTCGTAAAATTATTGAGCGTGTGGTATGAAAGCTGTTTGAGTTCCAAGCACGTAATTATGCACAAATTAAATTGAATCGTACACGGCTGTTCTTTACGATGAACGCGCGCTTCCCCTTAATTTTAATTTTGAATGTGTCCGTACGATAACTTATTGTTTAATCCTCTCTGCGTCACGTGTTACTCCTTCGAAACCACAATTGAAAAACAGAGCCTTTTGAAAAATGTATAGAATACTTTTATCATTACGTGAAAATTTTCCGAATTCTACAAGTCCACTTATTGGGAAGCAGCCATTCTTAAACATTGCGTAAAAAATTTTCCAAATTTTACAGGTGTACGTACCGGGAAGTAGTCTCCAACAGCTGATCGAAATAAACACGTGCAAAGCGTCTTACGTTTTATCTTATCAAGCGTTTTTACTATAAGCTATACGAATTGGATCCTTTAATTTATCTTCGATCTTATCAGACTCATCCAAATTATTGGAAAATTATATAAAGGAGATGAGTTTTATTCTTGCAATTTTATTAGCCTTGAAAAAGCTTTGGTCCGTCTTTTCAGACTCTATATAATTAAGTAAATTGGAGACAGAAAATATTGAAAAAGTAATTGGAGAAAATGAAAGGGCGGAATTCCGCGTCCTTGAATTCCTCTCTTCCAATTTTGTCTCTAATTTTATTTTATACTTTCGAGTTCCCGTTCCCTTTTGTACTAAAAATATTAATTTAATGCCGCTCTCGAATCTTTGGAATTCGGTAAGATAGGAAATATCGAAAAGTTTTGGAAACTGGAATAAGTTACATTTTCTCATATCGCTACGACCGCACGCTGTAAGATTTTTTTTTATCGGTTAAAATAACCACTTGGACAAGCTGTAAAATCTTTTAACTCCCGATTTATCCGTATACACACGTGGCATCTTTTTCCAATAAAAAAGAACGCTTTTTTTTCAGGAAAATAGAAAAATTCTTGAGGGCAGAAAAATGAATCAAAAAAATCGTGGACAATATGTTTTCCCGCTTCTTGAATTATTTTGAAATTCCTTTCGGGTGGCAGAAATCCCAGCATCATCGGATATCTGACCAAAGGAAAACATATATTTTCCCCCTCGGCAAGGACACTCACGATGCGAATATTGTATCACCATCTCGTGTTTCATTTTACATGCAGACGGACGTGTCGAGGATAAAATTGATCGGAATTCCTTTCGAAATTTTGGCACGTGCATGATACAAAACTTTCAGAGAAGGATGACAGGCAAAACGGAATCACGTGGCCTCTTCTCACATTTTTTACCTCAGAGAGTTGTATCATCACTTTTCACCCACATTTTATGCACTATGATTTATTTTCCCTATCGAATAAGTTAATCCGTAGCGTTTTCTCACTTTTCATTTCTCGTCGTTTTATACGACAACGTCATAGCCAAAAAGAAGATAAAAACTTTCGTTAAAATTTTCTCATTTTTTTAATAAAATATATTCTCGAGCTTAGCTGAACGTCCAATTACTCCGAAGTTATTAGGAAATTTATCAGAGCTTAAATCGGACAAATAATTTGAGTTGGAAGTGGAGAAAAGTTTTGCTCATTTTTTTATGCTAAGTCTTTAACGACCCGACTACACCGACCCTTGAAAATTGGCGAGTCCTTTTTTTCACTCAGAAGCTTGGAGAGTTTTACGAGGAATTAATGCGACCATCCAAAGCTTGAATACAAATCCGTTTAAACACCTTAAAAATTCTGGGTCCAGTGTTTTGCCAAAGTTTGCACAGCGAAAACGCTTACAAGATCAAGCGGAACGTAACACTTTAATAGTTTCCACACTTCTGCGGAATCATGCATATTTCATTACATTTTATAGCATTATAAAAAACCTTGTAGAACGAGTCGAAAATGCTTTCTACTAAAATTATTCATCTCGTTTACAGAAGTAAAGAAATTTTGACCTAGAGAAACAATGTGTATAAATATACACTGATAAAGATCGGATCGTAAAATGTATACGTTATTTACACTTTTTTTGCAACTTGGAAAGTCGATTGAAAAACGATCTCTTTTTTCTTCTTTCCAATCCAAACGAGATTTTCTCAGATCTGAGGTTACTCGAAAAACACTTCAAGCTATGCGAGTATCGTTAGCCCGAAGAATATTTCCGCGTTCTCTGAGTTTTTTGGATAAACATATAAATAAACGACCTCCGGTGGATTCTGCCTTTAGAAACGAATCTCCAGGAAGTTTTCATTTCATTTCGGGGTCTAAGAATTAAATAAATCGGGATTATCTTTTCAAGAAAATAGATGATAAATAAATCTTAAAATTCTTTGAAAAAAATGGCGGTTTTTTTAAGTTATTGATATTTTCGAAAATCGTTATCAATAAATTCATCGCCGCAGGGATAATGAATGAAAAATGTATTTCATGAAATAAAATTGCTTATAACGGAAAAATATACAAATCGTACAAAAGTATCGAACAAAATAAAGTAAAACTTTTGACATCGACATCAATTTGATTTAAAATACACGCTTATGAATTTTATCAACCCTATCACGTTCGTTTAAATCTCAAAAAGAACGGCAAAAAGTCACTCTGTGTGTGACAAATGCTACGTGTCTTATAAATTTTTACCCAGACTTGGCGTCATTTCAAATCGCGAGAGACATAGAAAAAACATAAAATAAAATATATAAAAGGGAAAGAATTTTTCCTCAAAACCCAAGCAAACTCCAGAGAGACGAGTGGCAACAGATGCCACTTCAATCCTAGGATCATTTGGCCCGAAGAGTCAATGCGATCCTCATCTTTCTTCAGGGATTTTCTCTTATTGTGATTCAACTCTCGTAAAAAAAGAATCTGCTCGATGAGATCCAAAAAGATCGAGCAATCGGTCTCTTCTCGAATTTAATACAATTTCTTGAAAGCTTTCGAATTTTGAAATGTTTATTTTAGTGGCTTAATCCGGAATCTTGTGAGACCGCATTGCATAGTTGTTATTTGGAAACGTTGCTCCAATCCCAGTTTTTGGAATTTCTTTCATTCACCGTAGACTGCATTAATACGAAGTATTTATACAATCGACAAACATATACCAAAATTTTTTGAGAAAATAAATTATCTCACCAAAAGATGCGCGAAACTTTTCGTTTTTACGTATTTCGGTATACTTTTTCATTCATCCTATTCATTTTATTTTCATTGCTTTTGAGCAATTTTCTTGTAATACGTTGCATCCGAGAGATGAAACTTTTGTATTCAATAGTTACTGAATCATCAGAAACCCGAAATGAGCTAGTCATTGTTAAGCCTGGCAGGATTTAATTAAACGAGTTGGTTTGAAATGAAAGTTGGTCATGCAATGAAACTTTATCATCGGATGACTTCAGATTTTCACCTCTCAAAGGAAAATAGACGCATGATTAGAAAATTCATTAAAAATGAATAAGTAAAAAGTTTTCACGTTTGAGGTAAAAACACGAAAATTTCGGTATTAAGTGTTCACAATCCAAAAAAAATTAACTTGTCATCGAAAAAGAGAATGAAAACATGTGCGGCTTTAACTCCTACTTCCGTTTCTGTTAAATCCGCCGTTCACAGGTTTTCTCGCTTATTCGCCCTTTTCCGGTTTCACGCATAAAAATCGATAAAGCCATTTAATACGTGACTGCGTTATAAGCTCAAATTACACGCACACGTACAACGTATATGGAGACGAGAAAGTCGATCATTATTCCCGTCCACATACGATTAATTTGCGGTTTCCTTCATCTGCACGCTCAAGGGGGGAACAGGAAATATACACCGGGCTCCATACGTTGAAACATTTCCCTTTTCACATTACTTCATTCTATGCAATATTTAAGCTTTGAATAATGGATGCTTCATTCTTTTATGAGAGTGAAAATCGATGACGGAGAGAAATATTTTTTTCTTGGATTCTCTACATCTTTAGACAGGGATGTAAATTATCGCATTAACAATAAAACTGAAACTATAATTATGAATTATATACAGCAAAAAAATCCGATGCAGATCTCTTAACGAAATTTTTCCCAGGAACTTTATTTAATCAAAGTTTTACAATAGAAATATTTCGTTGAGCTGTGAGGGAAAATTCCGGAATGAATACGATGAGTAAGTGCTCGCTTTTCACTCAGCACAAATCAGGTCAAATACCAGCAATTTTCTTTTTAATAAAAAGGCGAAACGCTTCCATCTGATTACTCCGATATAAATTAGCTTTCCACGTGGATAAGGCAAAATTATCTTTCCTCGTTTTGAGTGATATGAAAATTTTCCCCTACAAAAGACAATCGCAAAGATTAATTATTATGCAGAAATAAATTGAAAGCATAAAACTCTCCCCTTCAAAGTGTCGAAAAGTTTTATATAAAAGTATATTATTCTGACGAACTTTGACGATGGCTTATGTACGTTCTTCATTTTTTCTCGGAGCATCGAAATGAAGTCGTTAAATAAAAGGGGCTAGCCTTTCAGACCGTTAAGGTACTACGAAACATTTAATTTTCCAATTTCACCCAGATTCTGAATATTATTCGAAAAAAACTCTAGCGAGATAACAATAAATTCCACCAGAATATGATATGGACAAGAAAAAAATTTGATCATTAAATAACAAAAAATTCTTTAAAATTGTTATAAAAGAAAATAATAATGAACGTCCGCGCTGAATTGTACGTATCTTAAATTCAGTTAAAGTTTTCTGTTACGTTATAAAACTTTTATCACAGTGATATCTTTTTTCCGAATCAAAACAACATTATTGAAGGAGTTTGCGATCTTTCTGTACTGTAACAGCGAGAAAAACGTTTTTAAACGTTGATGGCAATACTGGAATGGGGAGGACGGTTCGAAACTCCAGTAAAGCTCGAAATTTATGCGTCTAGATGGCTTGTTCTCTCGCTCTCTTGGATTTTGCCGGAAATAAGGTAAATCAAAAAGTATCAGAAGAAAAAACTGGTGTGCCAGACAACTGTTTTCAGTATACAGATCGCTGAAACAAAAAAAACACGAATTGGAAGAACCATTGAGAAGTTTCGGCAAGAATACTCGAGATTTTATTCAGAACCCACGGTTTTTTCGAATGAGAAATAAATCCGAAAATAATATTGCAAACCATGTGTGACTCCAGTGGAATTCGAAAGCGTAAATATTTTTTTTCCATTTTATTGGCACACTCTAAAAACCATATAAAAAAATTAATAGAGAGGTATTCAACAAGTGAACGTAAAACGTTTAAAGTTAATTAATTAAGATCACAATGAGATCGCTTTTCTACAATTGGCAGAAATCACAATATTTTTTTTCCGCCCATTAAAAATGTTCTTCTTTTTTTCATCTTGGTACGCAGATAAAAATATCTCGCTTGATTGCATATAAATAAATCCGACTTGTATATGCAGACATAAATTGTAATAAAACTCCGATTCGGACTTTATTCCTGGTTCGAGCAGCAAAAGAGTAAGCTTGTCACGCGAGAGATAGCTCGCCGCGAATAGGAAAGACAGGATTTGGAAGAAGGTACACCCACGCATTTACGCCTCTTGAGGCCGATTAGATTTCGTGGCGCACCCCATAATCAGAAAATTTTATCGATGTCCTCTCCGAATTGCGAGCCTTTTCTTATTTTCGGGTATCATTTCGCAATGATAAAGGCCTTCTGCTTTCCCGGATAAAAAAAATGTCTCGTCCCTTTCGCCTATATATTTCATTGTCCGGGAATCCAATTTTTTAGAATTCCTTTTTTCCGTGAAAATGTGAATCCAGTTGTCCGTAAATTTAATTTTTTAGAATTTTGTTTTGTACGAAACAAATGTAGCAATGTTCGTTTCCTCGTCACATAATACGTTATCAATGAAATACATTAAAGAAGAATTTAATTTTATACTTTTAATCAAATATTATTTATGAATTCAGTGACGTAGGTATACACTTTTTTCCGATAACGCTAATAATTTTTTTAGCGAAAATGATCTATTTATAATTCATCCATTATTGACGCATTCAGCACACATATGCTTTTTATTCTTGTTAAAAAAATGATAAAGATTCTTTAGGATAAGATAATATTATATTTGAAATGTATAGGCGCAAAATTGTTTCATCAAAATGTGTAACGGAGGTTTCATATATATCAAAACAAGAAGAATATCCCTAGAAGATTGGCATATTCGATAATAAATAAGCCATATGGAAGTATAACTAATTTGATCGTCCTTTTTGTCGATACGAGAAATATACGTATAAAAAAGGAAAGAGAAAGTTATATGAATGAAGGGATGTCTATTCCGGAGGATTGGCGATGATCAGGAAAGTAAAATAAAACGTCGAGAGGGAAAGAAAATAAAAGCCCCAAAAAGAATTCGATTGATACAGGTATACAAACGTGGATGCTCAATCATTTTGATATAAATATGATTTTACGTTGTCCAATCGACGAAACTGTACGCTCCACTCTTCATTTACTTTTTTTCTCCTTCTCCTTCGTTCCATCTAGAGTTTTTCGGCGCCGTCCTGTCGCGTCCTGTGTGATCTACGATCACTATAAACTTTAATACGCACACCCATGTACACGTATTAAAAACATAAGTAATTATGCATGCCTTTTACACATGTATATTTGTGATATGGTAATCACGAGTCTATATATGTAGATTGTTCATCTGAGTCTTCTTGATTCTCCCTACCACAAAGTTTACGACATAATGATCGAGTTCGACGTTCAACAAGCTTAACCGCGACTTTGCTCCTGTGCCAGCGTAATTGAACAATTTTATCGAACCTGTTAAAAAAATTGAACGAAATATTCAATAAATATTAAAATTTTCCGTTTTTTGTTTTCAATCTCGAAAGCACGAGTCATTTTGTTTTGAAACAAGATGATTATGAAAAAATGCATAAGGGTTTCATTTTTTGTTTCGAATCAGGGTGAATTTCTAATATTATGCATGTCACAATTTTTAAACGGTTTTATAAAAAACGCAGCATCGAAACAATTTAAGAGATTGATCATGTAGATCAGAATAACACCCTTAAAATAACTAATTAATTGATGTAGTTCATGATTATTAATTGTCATCATTTTTATATTCATTCTGTTACAAATTATAAATTCATCAGCCACGATGAAATCGACTTTTTTTATGTGTACATTTTTTTTCCGAAGCATGCGGACAAGAAATACCTTTCCATGTTTTTGAATATCCGTTTCGAACGCTACTTGTTTTCCTTTGGAACTTCGACCTTCGTGATATTCTCAAAAAATGATCCAGCCGCCTGGTGTGCCGTGAGTCATAAAAACCAAGAGAAAAAACAGTTGAGCGATGATAGCGGAGAAGTCTCCAGAGCGATCCCCGAATCGAAATTTCACCTTTCCTCTTTTGACAACGAGTGAGGAATTAACACCCAAGAGATCACTATTTTTTAAAACTTTTATTTCAAACTCGGCGCATTTTTTTGCGCTTCCTTTCGTCGCGACTGGCACCAGATTCCATATGTTCCGTCTCTTTGGTTCTTATTGGACAGAATATCTAAAACCGGTTGGTAAATTTTTTTCGATCACCGACGAATCACACATCCGGCTGGACCTGACCGAACAGTATATTTATATCTGTATACATTTTCGTACATAAATTTAGTCAACTGATGGTAAAAATGTACCGCAGATTTTGTAACGTGCACGCACCACGCATGATGCCTAATTCGTTATCATCTTTTTTTTTCTCTTTGGGATTCGGATTTCCATCTTCTTCGGAATTATGAGCCTTGGAAAAAAGAGCCGACCACAGTCAAGATCAACCCGTGGCCTAAAATCCTCGAATTTCAAAATTATATTCCAGAATATTGACAGTTCATCGATTTTTCAATATTTTTTTCATCCAGAAGCTGGCTAATTGAATCCACGATTCGCTCGTGTCACAGGTCTCTTGAGAGAGAAAAAACCGTAAACATCGGTAGCGACTAATTTTCTCGGTAATGTGATTAATTGTTTAATTATTTATTACTGATGTATATCTTCGAGTGGGATCGCACGGGATACGAGCGTAATTCGTCAAGTGGCAAAATGCCAGGAATTCTCCAAATATTCTCGCCCATGCCGACACGTGTTACGGAAATTCCTTGAATTCTTCGCTACATAATTTTCCTCATATTTAACCGGAAGATAACGGATAAAACTCATTTTCATTCATTATGCAACGAAAATAAAAATTATCATCTTATAATGAAATCAGAAAAGTTTTCGTGTCAATCGTGATTGCATGGTGTTTTAGTCATATTTCTCAAATTGCGAGGAATGAGAAAGTTCTTTGCTAATGTTTTCGAATGTGCGACCAACACTCGTACCCAAGCTCAACATAATTTATTCGGGGATTTTAGAACCAACAAGACATCGTTTCTGACCGAAAATTTTGTATCCTAGATTTGGAATATATATAAATAAAAATCCGTCACCTTGTATTAAATTTATCTGTATGCGTATTTATTAATAAAAAATTTAATCGCCTGCTACTAAATTTTTGGTTTTTCAATTTTCAATAATATTAATTGCTTAAGCTCCTGATACCAACTGTCAATTATTTTATTTTTAGAGAGCAATAACTGAAACGTGTTAAAAATATATTACGAAATTAAAAACTATGTGGAAAAGAATTTTAAATCTTTGAAACTTCTTAAGAATCAATTCACTGCCCATCGATGATTCGTTGCACTTTCAGCCGAAAGAAGAAAATCTAATGCAAGAACGTGAATGAAAAGTTACATACTTCGACTTTTACGATCCATATTAAGGTGGAACTCGTTTGAGCAGTATTCATCTCTCCCTCCAGAAGAGAGTAAATTCAAGACGTGTAGAGGAAAAGAGCTTTTTCAACAAGGCACATACATAATATATTGAAAATTTTTCTGACTGTTTTTGCCGGTAATACTCGTATATTATATTTGGTACCGTAACGTTTCTGCCGGGACGTTAAACTTTGACTCATGTAATATGCATGCAAGCGAGAAATCGTTCAAAATTGCAAAAAAGGGCAAGAGCAGAATTCTCGGGATGGAGAACAAGCCGGATCGATGTTTCTTTGTCAGCTTACACATGTTCTTTTCGCACACACTTGTAAGACTATAACGTTCATGTACACGTCAGTTTTTCCCTCATCCTTGAAGAATTTTCAACCCTTAATAAACTTCTTTCCTCTCATCATTATACGGCTCACAATAAATTGAGATAGGAAGAACGAAAATAAATAAGAAAACAAAGAAAGCGAGGGGAAGAGTGAATAAACGGGATGGAGAAGTTACGACATTAAGTACATTAAAGGTAGCTGTATTGTAGAATTTTCTTGGAAGCTCGGGGCAATTCATATAGCGTTCGCGTTAATTAAAATCGTGTGTCTGGCTGCGATATTCACTACTCAGCGAGCGATTTCTGGTAAGGTTCGGATTTAATTTTTCACTCGAATTATTTTTCACCGACTTTGCTTATTTTTGTCAACCCTTGAGAACTGCCAGTAGCGTAGTCGGGTACAAAGCCGTCGGAATTCATGAAGCTTTGGATTTAAATTAAACATTTTTTCGGGGAATTTCTACCCAATTCTCTTTTAAAGAATGGGGATTGCAAATCCAATCACTCGCTGACCTTTCCTCATTCCGGACAGTCCACGGTTAAATTTTTATAAATATTCAGGTCTTCTCATTTTTATAAATATTCGAGTACTTAGTACGTTTTCGTTGATCTTGTTATGTAGACGGAAAATGCGAAATAAGATACGATTGATTCAAGTATTTCTGAATAAATGAATAAAAAAATTTACTTTGCATCAGTATTGACGAAATCTTAGAAATATTATTTTAAATAATATAAAATATTCAAAAGTAATTCACCTTGCACTACTTTTTATGCTATTAATTCAGGATTAATTATTAAATCATGTAAATATAAGAACACCAGAAACAATTCTTCATGAAAATTTTCTTTATCATTCTCAAAAAGAATAGTTTCAAAATTTGATGATGATTAAGGGTAACTTTATATAAACAAAAGATACATATAAGACATAATGTAGTATGAGAATATATTAAAATTTAAAAAACCCAATGACATGCATCACCGATAAAAAATTATGAGCTTCTCAGGATAATAATTAATGAAATTTCTAAATATTAAGTATCAGATTTGGATAAAGAGACAAATAAAGAGTAATAATGTGTGCGTCAAAGAAAATTCCTCAGTCTACAATCTGAACCGTCGCAAGTTCGACACAAATCAAACCATCATGTACAAAAAAATTGTGGTTTTAATTCATTGTCATACGACGAATAAAGTGATATTTTCAACCATAATTGATCATTACGTGAAAGATCAAGTACATTTAATAATAATTAATGCAGCCATATTATAATTGTTGGGACAGGCTGCTGCCATTTTCATCGATGAACGTTGAATGGCTAACTTTTGAATACACCAGTACCATAGTAACACCCTAAAGTATGTGGTTGGCTGATTGATTGAAAATTGAGATACATAAGCCATGAAAAATGAATACTCACCGAGCATCTTTATCACGTTCCTCTGAGCTAAGCTGCGTCCCCTGCCATATTCGGAATGATTGGTACCATTTGCTATTGGATTCCTTCTGGCACCGGTAAGCAGCGGCGATCCTTGCAACTTAACGCCGATGAGGACGTAAAGAACAGTAATAATGGTCATCGGCCCGATGAAAAATAATAATGTCGATATTTCAAAAGCGTGTTGGACAATAACCCATTTGCGTGAACACGTGTCCGTTTTCGGTAGTACCATGCCATTTGTGTCGCGTAATAGTATAATACCGAATTGTGTGGCTTGCGGTATCGCGAGGCACAGCGCCAATAACCATATCAGTATTATGTACTTAATGGCTCTCGACAGCTTCGACATCGTGTGAGAGATAAACGGATGACAAATAGCCACGTATCTGCAAGCACAATTCAATTAAACTATTTCATTGAAATCATACAAATCAACACCATACATTACGTTGTGATTTTAATGCATTGCTAAATTTATAGAGTCTTGTGTCAATTCCCGTTTGAGTATAAATTAAAATACATTTCAATTAATTATGTATTTTTTTCCGTCCGATTCTCAGTTTAATAGTGAGATATCTAAGTTTATTATATATATTTCTCGTGATTATACTACTCGTGATTTTCTTTGCCCTGATGCCATTAGGAAATCAAACTTTACGGAACTATACATATAGATACTTTATGGCTTAATGGATTCAGCTTGGGTCCACTATAAATGAGAATATTCAGAGAACGAATAGAAAACATGACTCAGACATAGAAAAAATGACTCAGTTTTTATCCATGAGTATGTGTAGAAAAATAAAAAGTATAGTTACAATATGCCAATAATTCATCATTTTCTGGATGATCTTTTCCAAATAATAATGGAAATAATGGATTCAGCTTGGGTCCACTATAAATGAGAATATTCAGAGAACGAATTGAAAACATCAATGACTCAGTTTTTATCCATGAGTATGCGTAGAAAAATAAAAAGTATAGTTACATTATGTCAATAATTCATCATTTTCTGGATCGATGATCGTTTCCAAATAATAATGGATTTTCTCATTTGAAAATTAATCCCGGTAGACACAATAAAAACCAACCGAATATTTTGCTTTCTTTTCTTTCATGATTTATATATACAAAAGTTTTACTCGTATATTTTTCGCAGAAAAATAGAAGAATCGCTCAAACTAATAATTCTCGATTTTTCGTAATTGATTTCGTGTATACTAAAACATCTTTACACACGAAATATTATCTCAAACGTACAGTTCTAATTCCACAGATTTTACAGAAGAACAAATTTTCTACGATTCCCGAACTTTTTCAATTTATTTTATGTACGCGCATGAGTAAATATAGAATGATCGAACTTTGAAAAAAGTTCATGTCCAAAAATAAGATAAGTTAAAAGAAAATTGTATTTTGATGTTCTCGTTCCATTCGTTATCATCCCGTTTTGCGCGATAAATTTTTTTAACCATTTTGAATTTCTTAGTTTCATCGCTAACAATACCATCTTGGTCGTCGATAAATTTAATGATTTCATTTTCGATTATTATACCCACAATCGCAATGTTATTGAACAATTTACTAAATATGTATTTATTTCATTAATAATAGAGCGAAAAATAAACAATATAACTGAAATTATTTTTTAATGAAATCCGAATCAAAATTGTAAAACTAAACCAGAATACACAATACAGTAATAAAAAAAGAAACCAGAAAATAATTTAAAAAAAGAAAACCATGAACGGGTAACGAGAAAACAAAAGTCGAATGTCAGAGAATAAGAACGTTAAAAAAATTGCACAATCTGCTCTTGCTATTTCTTTTTCACAACTCTCGTCAGAACGTCCCGAAAAACGAGAAAAAATTGGGATAAAGAGTAAGACAAAAGCGCGTGAGCGAGAAATGTATTTCCTACCTCTCAACAGTGAAAGCTGTGATCGTGAGGACGGTCGCGTTCGCCGAAGTTTCAGCCGCGAAGCTCTGTATGATGCAGAACACCTCGCCAAAGATGTAAGGGAAGTGATACCAAATATAGTACATCTCCGGTGGAAGGCCGGAAATCAGTAGCAAGAGATCGGAAACAGCGAGGCTGAAGAGATAATAATTCGTAGCTGTGTGCATCGAGCGATTCCTCGCAATGACGACGCATGTCGAGATGTTACCGATGAGTCCGGTAAAAAATATGAGGACGTAGATTACTGTTATAGGGATAACAATGTACAGGGAATCCCGTAGTTGCATTAAATGGACCGTCGAAGCTTCGCTCGCCCGTAACGCGTTAATCGCGGCCGTGTAATTTTCATCGAACACCAAATTCGAGTCTATTGTGCTCGAAAACAAAGAATTTTCCGACCCATCATCACTGAAACTACTGATCATCTCTTCCATATTCACTACTTTCGGCATCGTGACACTGCTCTCGATCATTTTTCACTTTTCCTCTCCTCCAAATCGCCACTTATACAAAGATCAAAATAAAATATCCAGTATCCGGATAATAAATATAAATAAAAAATTCGAGCTCTCCGTCGAGATTTCAACTTTTTGACCTTTTTCTACTTATTTTTTGGTTCTTCTAGATTCAGCAATAATTCAGAATAATTTATTTCTCCAGAACAAAGAATACAATAGAATTCCTTGTTTCTTATCTCATTCGTTTCCTTCTTTTGTTTTTGTAGATTCAGCTGAAAATTTCTAACAATTTTGACTAAATTCGACGAGATCGGCGTTGACAAAGTAATTTCCTTGTCTTTATCGTGGATATTCTCATTCTGGATTCAAGCTTTTTAGCTCCGCGTCACTCGTTCGCAAAGTAGTCGCGATAAATTAAAGATCCGGGACCACGGTTTTTTTCCATTCATCTTCCGTAATAAACCTTCTCTTGATCTCGGAATAAATGAGTACCATAACGGCAGGTCCGCGTGTGTATATATTTATCCTTTGCTTCGTAACATATATCGTGCGCTTCTTTAATTTATTCACCCGCCGGTATAATTCGTTTCTCGTTGAAACCACTGAGAGCGTTAGCTTCCGAATTGACCTCACTCAAACGCCCGGCGAAAAAAATTTAGGAAACGCAGTACATACTACTCTTCACACGCATCAAACACTCTCAATTACAGTGCGGATATTATTGTTCAAATTTTAGAGCATTTTACAAAAAAATGCCCCAGACTCGTCAGTGTATGCGCCATCAGCGTGAAAAAAGACTACCATCGATTTTCGGACGAATATTTTTTCCTCGTATGATATTTATTTACGTCAAGCGTCTATTTTTTTCCCGCATGCCTCCTCGTTTTTTAGCCGTTTTCACGTTTCACCTTCTCGGGGGGGCCTGAAAATTCAGCAAGAAACGCAAAAATCTATTTTAAATTCAGTTCGGAACAAGTCGTGTATCTTTTTTCCCTCTGTCGATGCCGAGGAAAAAGAAAATCTGAGGCCTGTGGTAAATGAGCTTTGTTCAAACGCTCTCCGGGAGAAATACACGAGACACACTCTCGGAGAGGAAAAAAACTTGATACTTGGCACACGAAGATTTTCGTCTCGCTTTAAATGCAAAAATCTTGCTGCGGGTACAACCAGCATCTTCGCGTCTCGCACGTTTTCGTTTGTTCCCCCGTTTCTCAATGTGTTCGTTCTATATATGTGTCACAGTCAAGACTTTTTTCCGCCGTGTCATTTAAATTTTCACGTTAACAGTCGCACCGGCGAACTTATCTCACAGAATTCACACGATGAGCGAAGATCTATCGGTAAAAATCCGATGCTCCATAATACATGAACGAGAGAACCCAATAATGAAAACAGCTTCAATTTTTGAGTAACGGTGTCTGACAAAATGATAAAAAAAATTCCTCCTGGGTCGTTCTACTTGTCAAATGTCATCTCGACTCCGATCTATTTTTTTTTCTCAATTTTTTTTCTCATCACTTTTTATTCCGGAAAGATGTTTTTGACACTTATTTATCACTCGCTGAATAATACAGTTTTATTTTTATTCCTGCGATACACTTTCTTTTTGTATGTTTTTCAGCAAAGTTTAACGCACCGTCGAGGTTGTGAGATTTAATCGACGTGATTTATTTCAACGATGAACGTACACTTTATATTTCTCGCTGTATTTAATTTGTCACGTGGATTTGGTATTTTATTATTTCTGTGTTTATCGATGCGCACTGTCATAAATTTTTCCTTCGTCGCTCTTCTTTCTCCCTTCACGTTAGCAAAACATGTTTTGTCGCTCAAGAGTTCACTAGTCTGTCAACAGGATCCAAAATCTCGTTGTCAATTACAAAGGAAATTCTCAAAAATTTTTGGCACTTTTTTTAAATATCCCGAAATTTACATTTCGCGGGAGATTTGATTGAAACATTTTTATTCTCGGCTTCTTGATGATGATCATTGTCCTCGTACAAGTTTTTAATTTTGGAACAACTAGGAGCTTTCCCCACGTGTTATTCACAGAGGAATTTAATATTCAATCACCTCAATTCACGTTCAAAAGAATTAAATCACAAAATCATTCTTGAATTTGTTGAAAAAAAGGATAAATGTGTTGTGTAAATTTGGGATTTGGAGTAATGAAGACGAACAATAAGAAGATCCGGTGTAAACAGAGACGCGTCTACGAGTGGTGGAACATCCTTTCGTCGCGCGCGCGGTCCTTCGTCTCAATCGCGTCGTGACTGTTCGAAGCAGGGCGCGCGAACGTCGACGGGACGCGTCGCGCGGATTCTCCTGGTATTTTAGCCCAGCTTCTCTTTTTCTTTCTCTCTCTCTCTCTCCCCAGCGAGAGGAAACGAAATTTTTCACTCCCTCTCTGGCATCTTACTGATGCTTCCACATTCGGATCGACTGTATAGCCTCTTTTATTTCACTCCTCTTCTCTCTCCGCAACTTTCTCCCTCTTTTTCTCACTCTCCCACTCTCCGACGATGCTTTCGATTGCCGAGACGTCCTCGCCGATCGAAATACCTATCGAAATTTCACCGGTGGATCGACCAGACCCATTGCATCACGTTTTCGTATCCTTATTAAGCTTTTTAAGTAGCGAATCTTCCGCTTTATCGTCAAACGCACTTTGGAAAAATTAAAGTCGAATTCAAGCTCGATCACGTCTCTCGATTCTCGTGAAATTTCTGTTCGGTATCATACCGTAATAGTGTGTCACACTCGAATATTTTCGAAATGATGATCCGATTAATTTTTTGTTTATGTTTGTTATTTAATTTGGTTTTATTCTTTTTAGTTGGTTAATCGGATTCATTACATTTTTTGATACATTTTTGTTCAGGGTGCTTTGGTTGCAAAAATTCTGGATAATTCGGAGATATCGAATTCTTGATAAAACGTTGTCGAGTGGTTCAATTTTTCCTCTCAATTTCCAGGAATATCAGTTTATCGTTTATCGAATTTTTTAAATTAAAGATACACTTTTTAATATGCACTTTTTATGCTTTGATAATTAACAGACTGGGCGAGTATTTTCTGACTCAAACAATTTGTTGACGGATCCACTGGGGACATCATTTCTCGTTATTTTTCTCCTCCCAACGTTCTCATCTGAAAATAAAAATCATAATACTGGTATCCTCCCATAATAATACGGAACTGTAATAAATAATCATTTTCAGATATAAAGTACGAATAAATTTGGCGTTCTCGACGAAAATTCCCAAACACGACCAATCAACAATAAAAATAAAACCTTTCAACTGATTCGTTTTTGTGATTTAATAAAATTAATAAATTCCTTTTGCTATGTCACTGGGTTTTTTTGAAAGATATTTGGAATGCTAAATAAAACCCATTTTCTCCCACACTCGCGTTTGCCGTCAGGAAAAGTTTACCAAATATTGTAATGTATTCATATAATTATTTATTTGCTCTCATACAGAAATATGTTGATATTATTGCACTAGTTTTTTTGAATGTATTGAGATTACTATTTGCCATTAATTTGAGTTTCATCTGAGTACACTGATATGATATAAAATATTAAAAGAAATGTTCTCAAATTTTTTGAAAATTTTTATTTTCGATCTTGTTCACATTCGTATTTAATACATTTATATATTAAAAGTATTCGTAAAAACCTTGTGTATATAGCAGTGTTACAGAATTACACTTAAATGATTCTGGGTCATCTAAAAAAATACCAAGATGACCTCAAACTCTTTTCATCACATATTATGCTTTCGACAAGGTGTCAATACCTGCAACTTTTTTATCTGCCGTTATGAGTGTTACATTTCCGAAGATATTTTTTCTACATTTATGTTTCACCAATTTTTATCCTGATTCTAACGTATTCAACATAAAATATGTAGTTATAAATATTTCGCGAGAATGAAAAAAAAACGTAATTTATCGTTTTTATAAATTTTATTGATGAATATTCGAAAATAACATTGTTGTAATTCCTGAAAAGTACGATCAACGCGAGTCCAGTTTTATACTCGTGCGATTTTGTCTTCGGACTGCTCGTAAATCTATAACGATCTCGTATACACCCACGTGCTCGAAATAATCGTGCATTCTGCCAGTACCATTTACACGTGATTATCATTCGGTGACATTACGCAACGCCTCATTTCCTTCTGTAATTAGTCTTTGATAATTCTGAACGATTCATAAAAAAGAAAAAAATGAAAATTTAAAAAGTTTTTGGATAAAAAATAAAATTATGTAATACCTTAGAATGTGATAAATTTTTTGACCGGATGAAAACTGGAAATCGCAATTAATATTCAAGTATAATGTATTCACTAGAATCTTTAATGCTTTCAAACCGTATTGTTTGCTGATTACTAATACAAAAATTTGACACATCATGAGGAAAAGATTAGATATTTACATGTCAATAATTTCCTCGTGATCTATTAAGATCATCAATTTTACAATAGAACTGACTCATGAAAGAAAATATTTATGACCCGTACCATTCCGATGCTGGTTAACCTTCATGGTCATCCTCATTTCAATATTCAGCAAATTTTGAGCCACTCGAATTTTCTAGAAAGAACTTTATTGATTTGAATAGAAGACTAATCGCAAACATTGTGCTCCCGTAAATTTATTCACAACGCGTAATGAGATCATTACCAAACATTTGACGCTAATTAATACTGAAAGCTTTCAACAATGCCTTTACAAATAAAAATAAAACAAAATCCGTATAACGTACAGGATAGTAGTAGTAGTATTGCAATTTATTGGCAAGATTATCTGGTTATTTAAATTATTTACATAAACTTATTCTAATTCTTTAAAATATATTTATATTTAATCTCGCGAATGAGCGATCAACCGGGGTCCTTCAGCTCATGTTAATTTACAGTTTTTTGTCAAGTCTTTATCTGACAGTTTTTGAAAATTTATCAATGTTTTTTTTTCTGTTTTTTTGGTTTATTGTTCATTATGATCTATTTATATTTTTTCAATCATTGTTTTCTCTGGGTTATTATATTTACGTATCGCTTCATATGAGACTTTGGCGCAGTATTCTTTGATATTATCATATTGTTTGTATGCAGATTCTTTCGTTAGTGATTTTAGTCTTTCTTCTACCGGTGTGATTTTACATAGAGTGTATAACGTAGTATTTCGTGGATTGTACAAACGGTTTCTGTTATGGCGAATTTTAGTTATTTTTCTCAGCGCTGTTGTTTCGGCTGTTTTTATTATGTTTTTTGCTTTCCTTTCCTTCCCCACAGTTGCTAAAAATTAGGTGACCGGATTCTAAAATTGGGCGGCAGATGCTTGTATATATTCCGGATGTTTCGTAAATTCGAATATTTTGGTTTTTGTATATAATATTCCTGAATTGAGATGCTCTTGTTATTATTTTACGTTTATATTTCTCGAGGTGTTGTTTGAAATTGATTTTGCTATCTATTGTGATTTCAAGATATTCAGCTTCTTTTTTGGGAGATAATTCGACATCTGCTATTTTAATTTTCGGAGGATTTTCGATTATTTTGTGATCGAATACCATGAATTGAGATTTATGCTGGTTTGGTTTTAATCTCCAATTATTGAACCATCGTGTTGTTTTGTTGCAAATTTTTGTAGAGATTCGATGTTTTTATGTAGGTTTTTATGATGAGAGATGAGAACCGTGTCATCGACAAATTGTAGTATATATTGGGTCGGATCTATTAAATGTTGATCGTGTCGATTAAGGTGGCCCATCAGTAAATCAAAAAACCGCAGATTTTCGTCAAACTTCGCGACATTGTTATTTAAGTCATAACGAATAATCCCTCACAAGTTGAA
>JAPYYX010000467.1:0-55167 GCA_030522605.1 Cremastinae sp. B BG-2022a | reverse complement strand
TTAAAATCTTAAAATTTATCAAAATTAATTTTCCAAAAATTGCAAAAAGGGGCCCCGCCCCATGTTTATACGGCACCCAGCTATTGAACTACCTTAAGATATAAATTAAATTTAAAAAACAATTTCAAATTACATTTTCGACAGTTCGTGGAGCAAGCATATTCAAATACATTAAAGTTTCTTGTTGCTGCGGTTAATGCCAAGGATTCCATTGGAAATGGAAGAAAAAACGCCATACACCATTGAACACTCCAAAAGAAGATTTCCAAAACTGAATTATATACATAGGTAAAAGTCTTCAAAATAAATAAAATTACACAAATTGATTAACTTTTTTTAAAATTTTGATTACATATCGATTTCATCGACTATATATAAAATAAATTGCAGAAGGAATTCAATCTTCATATACACAAATGAATGTGATTGTCTAGATCGCTATAGTGAAGTGAAATCAACATTTGGAGGGCAGTTATCTTCAACAACAAACAGCAAATAGTCAATTATCTGAAAAGTTTTACGAAATGAAATTTTCTTGTTATAATTAACAAAAGATATTACTATTCTATTATTGTTAAACCCATCTATATCCCATCTCCATGTATTCTCAAAATACAAGTTTTTTCGAATTTGGAAATTAGATTTATTCACAGTTTATTATGAAAGCGCATCAGCGCACTCTATCGACGAATATTACACTCGTCGCGTCACTCCGAACCATATGTGCACAGTTCTCCCATCTCTTTACGTCCGTCGGTCAACAAAGTTGGCAGGAGTGTTTCACGCGATAACAAGTGACGTGTCTCGTTCTCGCCTGTGTGGAGTTAGGACAATTGAAAAACCGCCTGGGCGGTCTAATTGTTTAAATTATACTTTATTACTTTATTTACATTAAAAGAGCGTTCGAAAAATGCTGACCAAATTCGAGACAAAATCAGCGAGGGTCAAAGGACTCTCGTTCCATCCAAAACGTCCATGGGTACTTGCAAGGTGAGTAAATCCCGGTGATGGCACGCATTGTTCAATTTACAATTAAACACAACTTGACATAATGCAGAAATTTTCCTCGTCTTGATACTATAGTCTATATTTTATTGTAGACCGATTTACAATCACTTTGTCACGCCGGTCAATTTATACCATACTTAACCAATACAAAAATTTTTTATTTTTCATTCTTACATGACACATGGCAAAAAACGTTTGTAGAAATATCACAAATTGTATTTTTTATCTTAAAAATACGTAGGAAACAGAAATATTATGTAGAATCCGTCAATTTGGTCTCAGTATCCACTTTCTGATGCGTCTCATCGATTTTGGAATTCTCAGTCGATTCAGAGGTAACGTCTTCCGTGACTTTTTTTTCCGGAGATTCCGTAGATGCTGATTGAGAGCTCAATGATTTTGTCGTAACTTCCTCCAAAGCTTCTTCAACATTCAATTTTTCTATCGTACTGGTAGTTTCATTTTCAATAGATTCCGGATACGTAGTTTCTTTGAAGATCACTTCTTCTAGCGTTACAGGTTTCTCATAAGTGCTTTTGGGGAAGATCAAAGTGATCAAATTCACAGGACCATCAGGCCGCTTAGCACTTAGTCGAAGGTCCTCCTCGCCGTCAACGCAGGATTCCAAAAATTTTCTCATGAGATTTTCCTTCAATGGAGTCCAAACTATTGGCTCGAGTAATTTATTGAGGGTCGCTAAGGATTCTTCTCTTGGCACTTTTCTGTAGCAGATTCCAAGCTTGCTTGATGGAGATTTAGGTTCAGTTATATATCGGATGTACAATGGATTGTACAAATCCGGTAGCAAGGGTAAAGAGTCTCTTTGGTGGGATGGATAGTTGTACATAAAATTGTAAGGTCTAGGATTCAAATAGCCAAAAGATTGAGCATAAGGTTGAGGTTGGTTGTAAATCGGAAATTGAGGGTGAAACTGGGCTGGTCCATGACGCTGATATTCGACATTGGGTAAAATTGGAGGAAATATAGGTTTCTGTTGAGAACCGAGCAGAAATGGTGGTGGAAGAGGATAATGCAATCCGCCGTTACGCCCTTCTCGTTCAGGAGCTCCCAAGCAACTTTTCACAGTCACCAAGACCTGCAAAAAAATTATTTTTTATTGTTTTTCAACTCCTTATGTTTTTTTTCAATTATTATATCAATATGAAGAATGTCGGATTTCGTTTATCACTTTCAAAATACTCACAATCATCCAGAATATATGTAACTCCATCATTATTTTTTCTCTTGATGTACAATGTAGGAAACTTCTTCACAACTGTCAGTTTTTCAAGATCAACCTTCCCTTTATACGAATTCGAGCTGGATGGCATAAGAAAGGACTTGTTTTTTTTTTGAAGAGGTTTTTTTACATTCAGTATCACTCTACCGATCTTTTCCAAGACGCTAACCAACCCGGTTTTTTTCTCACACGTCCCCTCAGGCTGCTCGTCTTTACATAACTAAATCTCGCTCAAACCGTTATTTCCATAGAATTGAGTTATCTCCCAAATGTGAGTCTTCCAAATAACTGTTTTTCGACATTAACGGTAATCTATTTTCCTCGGAGGTCGTTACACTCCGCGAAAGAAGAAAGAAATATTTTTAACGCTTAAAATTAATAATCCCGTAATAAAAAATTTTGAAAGAATTATAAAAGAACAAAAAAGATTTGCAATTTCAAATAAACATCAAAATACAAGTTGATGTTAATAAATTTTTTATCAATTGTTTTTTTTTCAGTTTGCACAATGGTGTTATTCAACTCTGGGACTACCGAATGTGTACGCTGTTGGAAAAATTCGATGAGCATGACGGTCCGGTCCGCGGGATTTGCTTCCACAATCAGCAGCCGCTCTTTGTCTCTGGTGGCGACGATTATAAGATCAAAGTATGGAATTACAAGCAAAAGAGGTGCATCTTCACGCTCCTGGGTCATCTTGATTACATAAGAACGACGATGTTCCATCACGAGTATCCTTGGATTTTGAGCGCCTCGGACGACCAGACGATTCGTATCTGGAACTGGCAGAGTCGAACGTGCATCTGCGTTCTGACCGGGCACAACCACTACGTCATGTGCGCCCAGTTTCATCCCTCAGAAGATATGATAGTCTCGGCCTCGTTGGACCAAACGGTTCGTGTATGGGATATTTCAGGACTGAGGAAGAAAAATGTAGCTCCAGGGCCAGGAGGCCTGGAGGATCATTTGAAAAATCCTGGGGCAACGGATCTCTTCGGTCAGGCCGATGCTGTCGTCAGACACGTTCTCGAAGGTCACGATCGTGGCGTGAACTGGGCGTGCTTCAATCCGAATCTGCCTCTCATCGTTTCCGGTGCGGATGATCGACAAATAAAAATGTGGAGGATGAACGACCTCAAGGCATGGGAGGTGGACACCTGTCGCGGACATTATAACAATGTCTCGTGCGTTCTTTTCCATCCGAGACAAGATTTGATACTTTCGAATTCTGAGGACAAGAGCATCAGAGTTTGGGACATGGCGAAACGAACTTGCCTGAATACGTTCCGAAGAGAGCACGAGAGATTTTGGGTTCTCGCAGCTCATCCGACTCTGAATCTCTTCGCTGCTGGGCACGATTCAGGAATGATTATTTTCAAACTCGAGCGTGAACGTCCAGCTTACGCAGTACATGGGAATCTTCTTTACTACGTCAAAGATCGATTTTTACGTAGACTAGATTTTACGACTTCCAAGGACACTACTGTCATGCAAATTCGAGGCGGTGGAAAGACACCTGCGTACAGCATGTCATACAATCAAGCGGAAAATGCTGTCCTTATCAGTACGAGATCTGATACAAATATCGAAAGTAGTACTTACGATCTTTATATGATTCCTCGCGATGGTAACGCTAATACTGATCCAGAAACTAAGAGAGGCTCGGGAGTAACCGCCATTTGGGTTGCTAGAAACCGATTTGCAGTTTTGGACAGAGCATATTGCGTAAGAAATTTTTATTGTTAATTCATTGTTCTTTACATTTTAATATCTCCAATGTAATTGAAATTAATTTATCGTTACAATTCATCTTTTACAGCTCGTCATAAAAAATCTAAAGAACGAAGTGACGAAAAAGGTTCAGATACCGAACTGCGATGAAATTTTCTACGCAGGTACCGGAATGTTGCTCCTCCGTGATCCCGAGCAAGTAACTCTTTTTGATGTTCAGCAGAAGAGAACACTGGCCGAGGTAAAAATTTCCAAGTGTCGATACGTCGTTTGGTCTGCCGACATGTCTCATGTCGCGCTTCTCGCCAAGCACGTAGTCACTATTTGCAATCGGAAATTGGAGTCTCTCTGTACAATCTGCGAGAACACGAGAGTCAAGTCTGGAGCCTGGGATGATTCGGGAGTTTTCATCTACACGACGAGCAATCACATAAAATATGCGATTACTACGGGCGACCACGGAATAATCAGGACTCTTGATCTTCCTATTTACGTTACGAAAGTGAAAGGCAACAAGGTTTATTGCCTGGATCGCGAGCCTAGGTCGAGGATACTGAAAATTGATCCAACGGAATATAAGTTCAAATTGGCACTTATTAATAGGAATTATGAGGAAGTTTTGCACATGGTTCGCACTGCAAATTTGGTTGGACAATCGATTATTGCCTATTTGCAACAAAAAGGATATCCAGAAGTTGCTCTGCATTTTGTCAAAGATGAAAAAACGCGATTCGGGCTCGCTCTTGAGTGTGGTAACATCGAAGTCGCGCTGGAAGCCGCGAGAACCCTCGATCAGAAATCATGTTGGGAGAATCTCGCCAACGCCGCTCTTCTACAAGGAAATCACCAAGTTGTCGAAATGTGTTACCAGAGAACGAAAAATTTCGAAAAACTTGCTTTCTTGTATCTCATCACTGGAAATCTTGACAAATTGAAGAAGATGACGAAAATAGCGGAGATCAGGAAAGACGTTTCTGGCCAATATCAAGGAAGTCTTCTTCTAGGAGATATCTATGAACGAGCTAAAATTCTCCGGGTAATTATTAATTTAACAAACCTCTTAATACAGTCTGTGCATTTACTTAGTTACTTTTTTTTAGACTTCCGGACAAAATTCTCTTGCCTACGTAACGGAAAAGATTCACGGAATTGCGACAGAGGACGACGATTCTCAAATAGAAACGATCAAAGAGGAATTCGGAGATCTGGAACGTGGAGCGATTTATCTTCGACCGCCGGTCCCCGTTCAGCAGGCGGAGAATAATTGGCCGTTGCTGACAGTATCGAAAGGCTTCTTCGAGGGAGCGATGATGTCACGAGGAAAGAGTCAAGTGGCGGCAGCACTTGCTGTCGAGGAAGATTCGACCCCCGTAGAGGGTTGGGGGGCCGACGATGAGCTCGGAATCGAGGAAGAGGAGGGTGGAGAGGTCCCTGAAGGAGGAGGTGAGGACGGAGCCGGTTGGGAAGTCGAGGACGTTGATTTGCCTCCGGAATTGGATACCGCAGTCGCGACCGCGGAGGATGGATATTATTCAGCCCCGACGAAGGGAGTTTCCACGACTCAGCACTGGGTTAACAATTCGCAACTTCCGGTCGATCATATTCTTGCAGGCTCTTTCGAAACTGCTTTCCGTTTGCTGAACGACCAAGTAGGCGTCACCGAGTTCGAAGTTTATCAAACGCACTTCATGAATACTTTCTCCCGCTCTCGAACGAGCTACGCGTCGCTCCCGAGCGTTCCCTCGTTATACGCTTATCCTCAGAGAAATTGGAAAGATGCGACACCGAAGACCGGACTTCCAGCTGTGGGCTTGCATCTGACAGAATTAGTTCAACGATTGCAGATTTGCTATCAGCTGACGACGGGAGGAAAGTTCCTCGAGGCGATTGAGAAACTTCAAGCGATTCTACTCAGTGTACCTCTCCTTATAGTAGATACGAGACAGGATATCGCTGAAGCACAACAGCTCATCGAGATTTGCAGAGAATACATTTTAGGACTGAAAATGGAAACAGAAAGAAAGAATCTGCCCAAGGGTACATTGGCTGAACAGAAACGCGTCTGCGAAATGGCCGCTTACTTCACACACTGCAACTTGCAACCTGTTCATCAGATTCTCACTCTTCGAACCGCAGTAAATATGTTCTTCAAACTCAAGAATTACAAGACTACAGCCTCGTTTGCCAGAAAATTATTGGAATTGGGTCCTAGGGCAGAAATCGCACAACAAGTGCGAAAGATTTTACAAGTACGTACATTTTTTGCAATGTAATTATATTAAAATATTTTTGCTATAAAAAAATTCTTAAAATTATCAAGATCAAATTCCTTAGCAAGTTGTCTAAATGGAATACTTTTTTTAGGCATGCGATAAGAATCCGGTGGACGAGCATCAATTGGTCTACGACGAGCACAATCCGTTTTCACTGTGCGCTGCCACGTACACACCAATTTATCGCGGAAAGCCAGAAGTAAAGTGTCCTCTTTGCGGCGCTAGTTATCAACCGCAATACAAAGATTCAATATGCAAAGTTTGCGAAGTTTCGCAAATCGGAAAAGATTGCATCGGGCTAAGAATAAGCTCCTTGCAATTTCGATAAATTCCATAATTCCACTTATTATAATTATTATTATCGTGATAAGAAATGACTACTATATCCATGCGAGCATCGGTCTTGACAATTCAAAACATTGAAGAGCGATCGTCGTCGATAAGGATCAGATTTGTTATATAATAATCAATGAAACCGTGTATTATTGTTGAAAAAGGGAATTCTGTCTAAACAGTATACACAAAAGTATCGTTTTGATATTTCTAGGAATTAGAATAAAATAGATTTGAAAAAATATATATGAACGCTTTTGTGTACTGTCGTTTCAAGTTTATTGAATTACTGACGTGTTCCAGTCCTGTCCGAAGTATCGATAAGATAATTTTTGACAAGCGAGGATAAGATTTTGGACCATACAAGAGAGGAATGTGGCTGAAAAAATTTAAAAAAGAAAATTATACTTCGAGCCATAGTCTATGACGTGAAGTGTGGTTCGATCGGTGCGACATCTTTGAAAAGCGATTCACAAATCGTGTACAAAATTCCCCAAATATTATCTATTTATCCAATTTTTTTCAGTTTATTATTTCGAAAACATTCATCATCTTCATTTCATCAATAAACCGTAAACTATTTACGTATTTATGTTGAAAAACTTGCGTAATTGGAGATTTCACAATTCCAATTCGTAAACGTTTTGCCAATTTCTTTGATTCGAATAACAAAAATCCCTAGAAAAAAACAAAAGACAGTTGGCGACATCGTCTGTTTGTTACTGACAAAAGTTGTATGTGCAATGGTGGATGCGATTATTGGAGGCCGCTTGTGCGTGCCGTCAAACCGCTGATAGTGAGAGACAACACACTTTAGCACGAGATAAAGCCTGCATTCTCAGCACATATTGGAGGTGACGTATAAACTCGTAATAAATGACCATAGTAGAGTCTCCGCGTTGCTTCGGCCTCCGTAAAATAAAGCCCCGCGCAAAAACAAAACGTCGGAGTAAAATTTTTTTTTTTTCGACGCGACTTTCGATAACTCGCGAAATATAAAATAACTTTCAATCTCGCGCGCGCGCCCTGCGAAAGGTATTAGTACGCCGATCGCCGTTTCAACTCGGAGAGTTTGAGTCGAGGAGCGATCTAACCGCGAAACGATATAAGAACAGCCGGTCCGGTAATAATAATGATTGCGAGAGGAGGGGGAGGTAAATGGTTGTGCAACGTGAAAAATTGTATTTTTGTCCGTGGTATTGGCGCTCTTTGAAAAAGAGAGACGGCGGAGAAGCGGCAGAACGAAGAAGTGGAGCCCCCCAGTGCCGTAAACATTGGGCGAATAAATAACACACGACACGGCGCCGAGCGACGAGCGATGCGTTGAAGCGACTGGCTTCAGTGTGTACGTCACGGATTGTGAATCCGTCGTGCATGTGTGTCGGGCGCGCGAGTGTGTGCGTAGGTTGCCGACGTTTGGACTGCCTGCTGCTGCCGTGCGCGGGGTTGTGCTTCAACAGAAGAGAGAAAAACCTGCCGGGTATTCTTTTTTTTTCTCATTGCGAGTCCATCCAAACACAACAATTCTCTACGAACCACAAAAATTCGTCACTCGGTACGCTAATTCGCGACAGTGCAATTTTAAGAAATATTCCCGGACTGACGAGAAATCGGGAGAGGTTTTTAGGAGCTGATGGAAGGTTAGAGTTTGCGGGTACGAGCGAGAAAAAAACGTTATGTAGATCGCGGTACGAGTTAGTTTTTCGAAAGTGACAAGTTTTCGTACTTTTTTACGTCTACGTACTCTCGGATTTTAGTGCTCCGATTAATAAACTCGAGTATATGTGAAAAGGACGCCAAAGTTGAGGACGCTGGGGATATAGAGAAAAAATATTTATCTGGCATCGGAGTTGCTTCGCATCCGCAAGTTCAGTATTTTCGCGAGCTTTAAAGTTACTCGCAGGGTAAATACGCGAGGTGGTGCGTGTGTGTGTGTAGATGGTAAAAAAAATGATGTGATCGACGGTCATCATGGCGGCACCCATGTTAAAGTGGAAACGGATCACAAATCCAACCGGGCCCCAGCCGAGACCCCGACATGGACACAGGGCAGTCGCCATTAAGGATCTCATGGTCGTTTTCGGTGGTGGCAACGAGGGCATAGTCGACGAGTTACATGTTTACAATACAGGTAAATATTTTTCTCGCCAAAACAGTTTCGTTATCGTTGTGCGTCCTTTTTCGCGGCCTATATGGCCATCTCGCTCTCTCTCTCGCACTCTCTACGCTATAGACGGCTCTTCCCGCGATCCAATATGGCGGCACGCGTTGACATGACGGTCACCGGCCGGATCTGTGATAAATAATTCCCCGAGCGGGCACGCTTTCCCATTTCAGCTTTCGATTTCGCTTGGTAAAAATACAAAGCAAATCTGGACCCTCGTGCGACTCTCTTTTCTGTGGAACATCTGAAAATCTGGCATGAAAGTTTCTCAATGTCTTGACATTTTTCTCCTGTTTATACGCGCGGGAGCGGCCATTGTTGCACGTTTGTCCCCTACCACCACCTTGAGCGCACCCGCGCGCCGCGTTTCCCGTCATTCCACGTTCGCGCTTCAACCGTCTCGCTCCAACTCCGCCATCTTTCTTTTTTTCACTACTGCCAACCGCGGACAAGTCCGAGAACGCATGCGCGATGTATGAGGCGCCAAATTTAAAATTGGATTTCTTCAAATGTACATAACGTTAATTATTTACTTTATTTTTTTTCTCAGCAACGAATCAATGGTTTGTTCCACTGACAAAGGGCGACATACCGCCAGGCTGCGCAGCTTACGGTTTCGTCGTCGATGGCACCAGGATCCTGGTGTTCGGTGGGATGGTGGAATATGGAAAATATTCCAACGAGCTTTACGAACTTCAAGCGAGCAGATGGGAGTGGAAGAGACTGAAACCAAAACCTCCGAAACACGAAGAACCTCCTTGTCCAAGACTCGGTCACAGTTTTACTCTGATCGGCAACAAGGTTTTCCTCTTTGGAGGTCTCGCCAACGACAGCGATGACCCGAAGAACAACATACCGAGGTACTTAAATGATTTGTACACACTGGAGTTGCTTCCGAACGGCGCAACCGCATGGGAAGTCCCGGTCACTCATGGACACGCGCCACCTCCTCGGGAATCTCACACCGGCGTCGCTTACACTGATCGCGTCACGGGCAAGTCCTGTCTCGTAATTTACGGCGGCATGAGCGGATGTCGACTCGGAGACCTCTGGTTCCTCGACGTCGACTCCATGACATGGAACAAACCGATCGTTCATGGACCGACGCCGTTACCGCGTTCTCTTCACACTGCCACCCTCATCGGCCATCGTATGTACGTTTTTGGCGGTTGGGTGCCTCTCGTCGTCGATGACGTTAAAGTTGCGACTCACGAGAAAGAGTGGAAATGCACAAGCACTCTTGCTTGTTTAAATTTAGGTAAATTATATTTTTATTGTTATTCTGATCTTATATTTATGATGAATTTTTCGAATATTGAGATTATGTGTTTTTTTTTGTTTTACAGAAACATTAACGTGGGAACAGTTGACTGTTGATTCTCTGGAAGAGAATGTTCCCCGTGCTCGTGCTGGACACTGTGCGGTTGGCGTACACAGTAGACTTTACGTGTGGTCGGGAAGAGACGGTTATCGCAAAGCATGGAACAATCAAGTGAGAGGATATAAAAGTAGTAATCAGAAATTATGAAGATTGAAAAAAAATTAAAATTGTTTTCTTTTTTGCTAGGTATGTTGCAAAGACTTGTGGTATCTCGAAGTGAGCAAACCACCAGCACCGTCCAGAGTACAGTTGGTACGAGCGTCGACGCACTCCCTCGAGGTGAGCTGGACCGCAACGCCTTCAGCTCAATACTACATATTACAAATACAAAAATACGACATGCCACCGGCGACGAGCGCATTCCCGGTACCGCCGCCTACGAGCACACCAGCGATCACACCGGCGGCTCCACCGACCGTGCCCGCTTCAACTCCACCCGTGACAACGGTGGCATCGATAATTCCACCAGTTGTGACAACGGCACGTCCGAGCGTTCCCCAAAATGCTCCAATCCGCGTGCAAACACCGGTGCAAACTCCTCAAGCACCGAAACCGATAATGTCGCCCGTCCCGGCGAAACCCGCGAGTCCGATGCTTCCTCGAGGTAACCTCGTGCGAATTCGCTCACCTCTTGTTACTTCAGCGTCCGTCGCAGCTTCACCGACACCGGTATCGACGATCGCGAGCACTGTTGAACAACCTGCACCGGCAACGACCACCGCCGCGACGGCGGGACAATCGCCCTCGGCTATGTCCGGCATCGCTGCTCTCGCGGCCGCCGCTGCCGCGACACCGAAGATCAGTATGAACAACATACCGATGATATCTCAAGCTGGTACAAACACGATCAGGATGAAGAGCGTTCAACCGGGCCAGCAGATACGTTTCGCCGCTCCAGGCGCGACGGTTTTGCGCACCGCATCCCCACAGCAGAGCAAACAGATTATTCTTCAGAAACCGGGTCAGAATATAACGGGGCAACCTCAGATAGTTCATCTGGTAAAAACTGGACCCGGAATGGTAGCGACTGTGCCGAAAGTTAGCTTGATCCCTGGAAAAAATGTTCAGACTGCCGGAGGAAAGCCCATCAATCAAGGTCCAACAATCTTACGACTTGTAAATCCGAACACCGTTGCAGGGTTGAAGACTCTGCAGACGATGAAGACGTCGAATCTCGTCGCGATGAGCAAAGGACAGGGCATAGCTGGCAAGCAGACGATAATGATTACTAAACCAGGTGGTAATGGAGGTCTCGTTGGACGAACCAATCAAATAATAGTCGTGACAACGGGATCGGGTTTGCGAGCCGTCCAGGCTGTCACGACGTCGCAGGCCGGTGCTGGCCAAGCTTCGAACATCACAACTCCCGTAAACGTACTTCCACTTTCCGCCGCGAATCACGTAACGAATCAGCAAGGTGTTAAAATGATCGTTGTCTCCTCTGGTGCTATGGGAGGTGGAACTTCAGGAAAGCCGATAACGATCACGGTGCCGGGACACGGTGGAGTTCCCAAGACGGTGACTATCTCTACAAAAGGAGGACAGCAGACTCTCTTCAATCCAGGGAAGAGTCAGATCGTAACTATGCCTCAAATCCAGAAAGGCCAGGACGCATTGACGGTTGCGGGAAAACCCGTGACGCTACAGATGTCCGGAGGACTGGGCGCGAAAACTGTTACTCTCATGCCGACGAGCAGTTCGATCGTCACAACCTCGGCGGATTCAATCGATACGACGAAGATGATGTTCGTCCCGCAGAAACAGCCTTCAGCCTCGTTAGCTTCAACTTCCGACGGACCAGCAACGACGGATGCCGCCCTCGCGGCTCTCGCCGCCGAAGCTGGTCTCATAGATCCCGTCCAAGATCCAGACTGCTTATCCCTGATGGTTACTCGCGATGTCGCTGGACTAGACAAAAACGAGGATAGCTGCAATGGAAACGAGGCTTCTGTTGCTGCTGCTCTCGTCTCTCAGTTGACAGCGGCTGAGCCAATGCAGGTCGATGGCGAAGGAAACTTCGTCATTCCCCAGGTCGATGGCGCCTGTGACTTGCTCTCCTCGGACGAGGAGACTGAGGCCGTCGAGGGTGATCCTCAACAAGCTGGAGAACACGAAACTGAACCGCAGGTCGATAATCCTGAAGAGATGGAGCAAGATCCTGAACCGACGGTGGATACGGAAGAACCTGTCGAGGAACCGACCGAAGAGCCGGAAATCGCGAAACCTCCGGAGAGCGAACCATCTGTTAAAGCGAAAATCGATGAACCTACCGGCGAGGAAGCGCCTGCCGAATCGGAAAGTGCCCTCGAGCCGGCAGAGACGCAATCCAGCGAATTAACGACGGAGGGTACGAGCGAGCCCGAACCACCGAGCGAAGGGGACATGCAGATTGTCAGCGATCCACCTTCCACCGAAAATTCTGTAAAGTCAGAAATATCAGCCACCGCACCACCAGTTGTCGATCCTATAGCCGAAAGAATGGCCGAAATTGTGACGAAGGACGATAAAATCGAAGTGAAATCGGATAACGAGGAAAATGAGAGCAATACGATAGTCGCTGCGGATCTTCCACCCTTACACGAGAAATCAGACGCTGAGGCGCTTTTGGACGCCCTCGAGGATCAGACCTTCGAGCCCACCGATGATGACGTTCCTGCCGAGAAAGAGACTATTACAAAACCCGAGGAGAACGTCGACGAGATGATCGGCAAGTCGGTGAAGGTCGAGCCAATGGTGACCGATGATTCAGCTCAAACTGTGGCGCCAGTCAGTGCGCTAGCTGCGGAAAACGTGACTCCCGTTTTACCTACAACTGCAGTTCCAACTGTGATTCCCGCCCCGAGCACACCAAGACAAGTCAAGATTGAAGCTCGGGAAGAACCGATGGAAGATGACAAACCCGCCGATGAGCCAATCTCTTCCGTGGCCAATGGAAATTCAACCACCGAACAAGAATTAGAAGCCCTGCACAAAGCCATAGAGATGGCGAAAACCGAAATCAAGGACGACCACACAGTTTTCAAGAGAGACAAAGAACCTGTCAAGCACGAAAAAGAGAACGAGAATCGCTCCGAGGCAGGAGATGATTCGACGGCTCTGTCTACTCTTGCCACTGCTGCCCTCGGATCAGCTGAACAACCTGTTAAAGTTAAAGCTGAAATTGTAAGTTTATCCACATTCATACATCGATCCAATTAATACTTTGATTAATAACTGTGAACTATTTTGAAATTCGGCACAAGTTTTTAATAATTATATTACCCTTATTTCAAAAATGTCTTACGCGTGTCATGAATTTTTTTTATATAGACTGAGGAGGAGAAAAAGGAAGTCGATTGGTACGACGTTGGAGTAATCAAAGGCACAACGTGTACCGTCCAATATTATTACCTTCCTGGTGACGAACCGCTCGACGTGTCTCAAGCGTCCGGGGATATATTTAAGGGTAGGACCAAGATTCCTCTGGAATCAGGTACCGCTTATAAATTCAGGGTCGCTGCTGTGAATAGTTGTGGCCAAAGCGCGTGGAGTGAGGTGAGTAAAAGTGAAATAAGATGAAAATTACAAGCAAAAAGGAAAACGATCAATTTCTATTTTTATCGTTAATATTTCTAGGTTTCGGCATTCAAAACGTGTTTACCCGGATTCCCGGGTGCTCCGAGCGCGATAAAAATTTCAAAGTCAGCGGAGGGAGCTCAATTATCTTGGGAGCCACCGCCGAGTCATTTGGGTCCAATTCTCGAGTACTCCGTTTATCTCGCGGTTCGTAGCGCCAGCGCCGTTCCCAACAGTACTGGGGAAGCAACGACGGTCGCGACAACTCCGACTCAGTTGGCCTTCGTTAGGGTTTACTGTGGTCCCACGAATGCTTGCTCCGTGCCGAATAGTTCACTGAGCGCTGCCCACATGGACGTCACCACAAAGCCCGCGATTATCTTTAGAATAGCTGCTCGAAATGACAAAGGATACGGACCAGCCACGCAAGTTAGGTGGTTGCAAGGTACATAAAATTGTTCTTAAATTTTATAAATAGTTTTTAATTTTAATAACTCGAGAAAGGGGAAACAAGAATATGCTTATATCGTTCTCTATTATTTTTCACAGATCCAACGACAGCAGTAAAGAGCAATCCACAAGTTAAAAGACCAGTTAACGACGCACGTTCGCAGGCAAACTCCCCTCAAAAAAGAGTTAAACCCGAAATGACAGGTGACAATTTTTCGTGAGCTACTTCCTACGTGAATTCCCAATCGTCTCAACCAAAAGAAACATCATAAAAGATCAAAAAGATAAAAGAATGAAAGAAAATGAAACAAAAGAAGAGAAAGAAATTTCCTCCTGAGCCCCCTCGATCAGCGCTACTCATACATAATAATTTTTATTTCCGCTCATAAACACATATACATACGTACAAGCCTAAACGACGTTGAAAGCAAGTTAACAATTTGACTAATCGCGTCTCGTTGCGCCCGAACCTGCTCGAGACTTTGTGTAAAAAAGGAACAACGGAAAATATAAAGAATAACAAGTAAGAGGAAAAAGGCTAATAAATGTAGTGAGGTGTATTAATAACGTCGATTGAATATTTAAAAAAATTGAAGTTTGTATTGCTTTCTACAGACGATACATATCGCGAAGTTACCTCCGATTGATCGATCGAATTCTCGATACGTGTGCACCGATCGAGCTTTGATACTGTGGAGGCAAAGAGGGAAAGTGTTTTTGGTGGCCTTTGGTTCAGCGAGAGACGAAAGAATTTACTATTGTGTGAGGAACGATTTCGTGGCACGTAAGAAAAAACAATCAAATTTGCGATTTGAGTGGGCACCCGGGTAATGGGTTCAAAAATGCATAATATAATACCTGGGGAGGTAGCTCAGAATAATCGTATTTTTGTATAAAAATAGTTCATCTTTTGGAATACGACACCAAGCAATCGCCAACGGTTTCACCGAGATTCCAAAAGAAAGGGAATAAGGAAGTAAACGAGAAAAACGAGACGAGGATCGTGCGTTTTTGAGCTCGCTCTCGAGCTCGAAAATCTTCGTAAGATTACGGCCCCGAGTGCTCGTTGCCGGCGATTATTAGTTTCATTGATTTATGAGAAATGAAATCCTGTCTCACAAATCGAGAGAATACGGTGCTATCAAACTCGACCCGATCTCTTATCTCTATTTCGACTCGATCCGATCTTTATTTTATTATACTGCCAATTTCGTGGGATTTTGAGTGAATTTGTGGTGAACTTGATATGGAGGGGGATGACAATTTTTAAAAATAGTTGTCGAACGATGAGAAAAGGAAAGAAATGAGAGCAAGAAAAAAGAAATCGCGCACGTACTGCAAATTGTTATTTTTGTAATTAGTCCGTATTTAAAGTGTTTCCACATTTATAGTTGAGTTTCCTGATTCGGTCTTCCATAATTATTTGATTATTAAAAAAAAAAGAGGGTGAAGGTTTCAAAAACTGCTTCAAAGGTAAATTTGTTAGACTCTTCCAGTTGAGTGAATTTTTTACGTCAATTTTATTAAACCTTCGCACAGATAATACATACACAGTAGATGTGATAAGTTGCACAGATGAACAGCGAGCACTCTTTCCCATCCGCGTAGCCGTATTTGATAGTCATCGAGTATTCAAAATTGGAAGAACGTTCAAAAGCAAAAAAAAATCCGAAAAGGGAGAAACCTTTCCTTTCGATATTACGAAAAATGGCCTTAAGCTGTCTATCGTCATTTTACAGTCGAACAAAAAGAAATCAAAGTGCCTAGGGTATAGAGAAAATTATAAATAAAATCGTGCTTTCTCTTGTTACTTTGTCTGTCTTCGGTTATGAGAAACGAAAAACAAAGAACGATATTCTTACCTCCTGCGCTCTTTTGCATTCAGTTCGAGGAAGTACGAACTTAAATTTCCTCCTCGATTCGACGTCTTATTCTTTTTTTTTTTTCTTTATTACTTTTTAAAGAATCGATTGATGATTTTAATACTGAATTTTTGCAACACTCGAAAATTCTTACGTGCAAAAAGTGAAAGATTTAGAATTCGCGTATTTACTCCGAGTTTTAATGAGTTTCAAAAAAGGTAGGTTAATATGTAATTTTTCTGAAAATTTTCAATTACGCTTCTTTCATTTCGATGTCGCTTGTTTTATACTCGTTTTGATTATCAAAGATTTTTCATTTATTTTACTGGATTCAAAAAGTCTAAGTTTGTGTTGTTTTGCGCAATTTAATTTACGCAATTACGCTCTTACTCGAGTAGAATTAGCGAGATAAAAAATTCAGTATTGAAAGTCATCCAAGTTTATTAGGGAAATGGAGCGAATTTTATTTCGAGACTCACTGAAAAATGTCTTTCACTGTTGTCGCGTTAGAGAAAATATTTTACGACGAAATTATTCGATTATCAAAATTATTAGAATTTACCTAAGCATTCTTTCTAGGCTAGATGCATTTTGAAGTTTGCCTAAATAAATTCACATTGAAAATTCTAAATGAAAAATCAGCGAAGATTTTCCAGTCACACGAAATATTCAGATCGATGTAAAAAAAAAAATAATAAAAATATTCTAAACGAAACGCTATTTTTTAAATATATACCGCATTTTTAAAAGATGTATTTTCGTCAAAAATTTTTCAAATTCAGATCTGAATGTTTGTTGCAAATTTTTCCTGTCGAATTTTCGATCACGAATTTCAGAGGGCCACAAAAAAATCGAGATTCATTTAAAGAGGAAAAAATAATTTCGTGCATTCTTGAAAGAGTGAAGAGTCAAACAAAACAAAAATGTAACAAAACGCTCAGAAAATATCATTCGTATTTTAAAATTGTACAATTATTGCGCAAATACATCTCCCCCGCCTCGAAATCCCGACGAATATAAAAAAAATCCAACATCACAAGGAAAAACGAAATCCTGGTCGAGTGCGAAAAGTCTTTGAATGTCCTTGCGACGAAGAGATCCGCAAATGAAGTTGCTTGCTCTTCTTTTTCCCAAAATTAGAGATTTAAATTTTCACGATTTTAGAATTTGCCTGTGCAACGTTGTGTGCACTCGAAGCGAAGTACTTCCGGTTTTCTCCCTGATTGTTATATCCAACCGCGCCTTGTAGCCGCGAAACAAATTTGGAAGTACTTTTAAAAATGATTGTCGAGCGCCGAAAAAAAAAAATGTAAATAGATGAGCGTGTGAGACACGCGCATCGTGATAGACTATTGTCTCTTTTTTTCTTCTCCTTTTTTTTCCTTGTTTTCGTAGTAATCTGGTTTTTCTGTAAAAAACGAATACGAAGTTACAAGAAGTGGAGGATAAGGGCGTCGTCGTTGCGACTAAATCGTAAATGATCGTGACTAAAAAACAGAGTGTTAAAAATCAACGCTCGTGACAGCGAAGGTGGAAAGACGAGAGAACAAAAGACGCCGATTTTTTGACAATGAACCAGAACACTGTATATCTGTGAAGTATCTGTAATAGTAAAAAAAAAAGAAGAAAAACAAAGCGAGAAGAAAGGAACTATTGGTACGGACGAGAATAATGATTAAGAGTTATTGGTACGTGACGAGTGTGTATGATGATAAACAAAAAAACAACAACAAAATAACAATAATAATAATGACGAATTAAGAAAGATAAGGTGAAGAAGCGAGGAAACAAAATAATACTAATAATAATATTAATAATAATAAATAATAAAAGGCACGATCGGTGAAAACGAAGAAATGATATCTCAAACGAATATTAAATTTTATGATATATTTTATTTTTGTTTAAAATAGTAGACAGGATTATTATCTGATTGGTACGAAGGAAAGGCGAGGATGTAAGAGGAAAGAAAATTCTTGAACAGCGAAAAGATGGTAGAGATAGCGCGTGGGGTGAAATAATTCTTCGAAATTTCGGCTGTTCTTTTGCTTGGTTATTCTTCTATGATTTATTATCTCGTATTGAATGATTCAACGAAACAACAAGAGGTATATATATTTATACATATATGAAAAATTATATGTATACATATATGTCTAATATTATTATTTACCATTTTCAATAAATAAATTACGAATTTAAGTAAAGCTGATCCTACCCAGCCTTCTCCCCCGAGGATTAAACCCGTTCCCTTGTTCCTTGCCCGTACCGAATAAGTTTAACGAAACGTCGATTATTGAATATAAGAGCATTTCATCCTTCTCGTTTTACGTTACAGTGTGTCGCCGCTATACTTTTCAATCTATTATTCAAGCTATGAATTCTCTTCGATGGTAAAGTGTTAAGTACACATAAATACATGAATATATATAAATATAAATAAATATATATATATATTATATAATAAAGAAAATAAAATAAATGTCAACTTTTTAATGTAATAGATTTATTATACGAGTTTCTTCAATCCTTATTCTGTTTAATTGAGTGACAAGTTTTTCATGGCTGTTATCGCGAAAATTGTCAATGGATAGAAATTGGTGAGTCATTTTTATTTGTTTATCGTGAAAAAATGAAACGTCGATTGATATTTGTTTCATGTTTTTCAGGATCGCGGGGCAAGTTTCGCCGGTTCTTTTTTCACGTCGAACCGGGATCACGGATCAGCGAAAAATGATTCTTGCCGCGGTATTCGCCACCTGAGGTAACGGGAAGGGGCAAAACCCGGAGCGAGAGAGAGAGACAGCGCGAGAGAGAGAGAGGAAAAACTGGCGGCTGTTAATACGAGAGATCAGAGTCAGTCGGCGGAGAGAGAAAAACAGAGAGTGGGAAGGAAGAAGCCTGCTACGGAAGGTGGAAGTTGGTGGGGCACAGGAGAAGCGTCGGCGCGGGCTCAAACGACGCTACTGCGCGCACCGAGTTTTCGACATCAGTCGATCGCTGGCAACTCACGCGCGCAAGCTCCGAAGCTTCTTCTCGTTGACTACGGGAAAAAGGAAGGAGATAAAAAAACCTCGATATCAGAGGTAACTTTCGTCCCTGATAGTTACGAGAGAAATTTAATTGAAAAATAAATACGCGGATAATTCATTCGTGAATTGACGAATTTTTTTTCATCGCTCGGTGTATCTTTGCAGTCGAGAGCTTTTTTCTCCGGTGCGGTCCAGGATCTAAGTGAGGCAAAAGGGATCAGACGAGTGGACTTTTTGTTTTCGGTGACTGTGCGACCTTACTCGAGGCTTTCAAGGAATTTATACGCAGGAAGATGAGTACTCCGGTGAAGAAAGTGCCGATCCATCTTCAGGTGAGCTTCGGTCAACGAAATATTATCAATTAATTCATAAAGCGGCCGTGCCGGCGTCTAGTACTGTCAACAGGCCAAGAACGCCCTTTCATCTTTTTCTTCCTGTGATCTCGAAACTCTTCATAGTCGACGCACAACCGAGACGCACATGCATTGGGAAATTTGAGAAATATGAAAATACGTAGTAAAGCGCAAATAGATCTTACGTAATTCGAACTAGAACGTCGATGTATTTTTCAATGTGTTTGACACTTCGGGTATTTCAGTTTTTTTAAAAGCTGGTCTCGGAAGAATTGGAGGTGACAAATATTTATTTTTTTTTAGCCATGTAAAAGACCATTTTTTGATACGAATTTCCTGCGCAATATGAAAAATATCATTCATCACTTTATTGAGTTGGAAGTATGTCGAAAAAAAGGTTTTTTTGACTTTTTAGCACAATTCGAGCGCTGAATTTTATTAATACTTTTTTCATTGCGCAGAAAATTTGTGGACACTCCAGAACGTTATTGAGGAATTAAAAAATTGATTTTCTCGCCCGGCCGGTGCCTCCCAGGTGTACTTTTGGAAATGTCATAATGCCGTAATTCCGAGTGCTGTTTCTCAATTCCTCCCAGATTCAATCTAAAATCTATTAGAGTTTATATTGTAACAAAAAATCAAAATTTTTCTTTTTTTGTTGACACATTTGATCGGACGTTTCACATGGATAATTAAAATATTGATAATTCTGACTACACCCTTAAAGTTCGCATCGTGCTATAAAACGAGTCGAGAACTCGTTTTTAACTTGTTGGACAATTTTTAAATTACGCTTAACTGTTTCACTATCTACGTGAAATCTTGAACGGAATACAGTCGTTAAGTAGAAAACACTGAAAATTTTCACGAATTTTTCCAATATTTCTTTACATTTCTTACGTTGACATTAAAAGTATTGTAATTTTTACTGGCTTTTTGTTAAAATTTTAATATTTA
The DNA here is from genome assembly GCA_030522605.1 of Cremastinae sp. B BG-2022a. Taxonomy (NCBI): domain Eukaryota; kingdom Metazoa; phylum Arthropoda; class Insecta; order Hymenoptera; family Ichneumonidae; species Cremastinae sp. B BG-2022a. The sequence continues at coordinate 34,828 of JAPYYX010000467.1, read as the reverse complement.
GTTGAATCAATAAGAAAAATAAGTAAAAATGTCAAAATATTGATATTTTAGAAAAATTACTATCGAAGATTAAAGTAGAAAATCTTTTTAGTATCGGAAAATCGTTTTTGCTCAGACCGAATAAAATTTATTGCCATCGATATAATAAAATCGCTGCTTCGATTACTTCATAAGTGGCAGCTTATTGTGAATTGGAGCTTGCAGTACTCCGAAATAGTTTTTTTTTTATTATTCAACGAATCCATAAACCAATATGTATAAAAAGCAATTTTCCCCGGCGCAGACGAAACAATTCGACTCTCATGACCGGTTGAGAAACGTCGAAGGAAAAAAAAGGAGAGATCGGGAGAAAAATCTCGGATGAGAATCTAATCAATTTATCCGAAAGTCTTCGAGTCCGTAAAAGGATCGGGAATGTTTACATTGCAGATGCTCGATGAAAAAAAAGAAGTAGAAACAAGGCGTTCGAAAGTGGTCAGCTGCGGTCTCGGAGCCGTGACAACGAAGCGTCCCGTTAGAATTTACTGTTCTCTCTCGAAACAAAAATAAAAAAAAATAAATAAAAATCTTTAATCGAATACGTGAAAATATTCAAGAAAAAAAATCCGACGCCCACGATTCTGGAATAAATGGGGAATAAAATGCTTGTTGATAAAACTCGAAGTTCGGCCGCCTTGAGGAGAAACGTACAAGCCGCGGACGCGAATCGATAGTTCGTCGACACTAGGAGGCTCGAGCTTTTCTCTGCTCCTCTCTCTCTCTCTCTCGCTCTTGTTCGCTCACGCTCCGCGGTCTATGTGCACGAAAAATGCTCGGAAAAGAAGACGAGCCCTCTCTCAATGAAAAAACTTAAACTTTTATGTCTAAATTCCGCGTTATATCTTCGGTAAATACGTGGATACGTCTATATGGAGGCGAAAGGTTGATTCCCTCTTATCGGAGTGCACTTTGTCACGCGCTCGCTCGATTCGTATAGTCGATCAATCACGGGCAATTGAGGAAAAATGTTCACGTGGATTTTTTTGAGAAATATTTGTATGAAAATTAATATTTTCTCGATTTTTCGGAAGATTTTTTTTATTAAAAGGTCAAAATTTGATAAATAAATCAAGAAATCCTTGGAAATGGAATAAAATAAAATTTTATCCAATCTCATTTTAATTCCGACATCGAATTATGGTGATCAGCGTACAAAGAGAGTCGCTCATGAATATTTAGGTTGACGGAGAATAATCTTTAATTAAATTCGATCGGTGACGCAAAAGTACTCGCAAGTGCTTTTCGATAATTGAGAAGAGAATTCTTCGACGGATGAAGAATTTTTTTTTTCAAATCTACTTTACACTTTCTTCTGGATTTACAGGAGCCTCAAACGCGAAACTTTTTCACCCGGAATATTTCGGGCGATCTCTCGCAGCTTCGAAAATTTGAACTTGAGCCAGAATGCGAATTTGGGTCGTATCGCGCTCGTTTGGCTAAATCCGTAATTCGAGAAATTCCGTTGCGTGATAGACTCGCGCTTTAATTCATAGTAATATTAAATGGAGCAGGTAAATTCAGGCCGGGAAAAGAGAGCGTTAGTTGCATCGCTTTATAAATAGCCTGAACAGACTTCAGTCCGTAAATGGGAGTCGATATACAATTGAGATAAAAAAAATGAATTCATTTTTATTTGAATAAAAAAGAAATATTCTTTTTTTAATTCTTTGATATTTATCGTTCATGTAATCGTTCCTTAATTAATGTTATATATGTTCGTAATTTAAATGAAATCCATGATTTATTTATAATTATAATTAAAATTAATTCAGTGAATAATTTTTCGTGATGAACATGTCAAATTTAAAACGAAGAATTTTTTCTACAATAATTTTATTTAACATCAATTTTTTACCACGTTGGTACAAATTTTGTTATCTCTTTTCTCAGAAATCTTTTGATTTTTATCTGTAACGCAATCGTATTTTAATTAAATGTTCTTTTTATGTAATTTTTATGAAAGCTATTCATTAATTGAGCAAGTCTTGATAAAAATATCAAACTCGACACGATAATTTTTCTTGTATATTAGCTAATGAGTTAAAGTGAATCGATATTCACAATTCACGTATCGTTCTCGACGCGTATGAACATTTTTCTGCAATTTGTAAGAAACACGTGTCTCCAATGCAAACCAACTCCAAAGTGCAGGGGAAGCTGACGATATCAGCAGGTTGTTCATTCTGGGTGCGTATAAATAGCAGATACGCTCCAACTTTCCCGGAGAAGGAAAAGGGGAGAGGGGAAGCCAGGTGTGACCTACGCCAGTCACTGTTTCCGGACATCTCGTGTTATGCTTATTCCGGCGTTTCTTTCCACTTGAAAACTCAAAACAAACCATCTACAGCTTCGTCTCCGAACAAATTGGAAAATAAAAATTCATTGACATTTCAATCTCCGGTGCCTCGAATCTTTCGAGTCTATTTCATTAATTGAGACGATAATTAGAGATTTATTATAAAATTAAAATTTCTGTTATCTCGTTAGTTTGATTTTTTTATTTCACAAACTAGAAGTGCCCAACTCTCGATGGCCATGACCCGTTCTTAAGGAGCTAACTGACTCGGGTCCGTCTGGTCAGAAATAGTGAAAGTGTTCCGGCGAAAATATACTCTCAGGTAGGAGGAGCCGAGAGGAACCGGTAATTCTCGGCTAATAGTTTTCAACGGGAAGATTAAGTAACAAGCGTTATCCAACCTTGAATTATTTCGTGAAAGGACCTCAATTGCTTCACACTCACTTTATTATCAAAACAATAAAAAATCTCTTTAGAATAATGAGGCAATCGAGATGATTATTTTATACTAGCTATTATATTCAATATTACACAAATCGTAAACTTTCTAATAAATTATATCATCATTTTTCGAAATAGGAATTATTTCGAGGCAAATAAAATCACATGGAACATTAATTTTTATTTTTTTTTTTTCATTCTAAAAATTAAAAAAATGTTTATCCAAAAATAATTATTGTTCCTACGCGAGGTCATTTCTCTCGAGCATGTTAAAAAATCAAGTTACAAAAGATAAAGCGAAAGTCTGCAATCGATAGATAAGCCAATCTCGATCTTGATAAGAAATGTGCAGAAAAAGTTTTTAGAAATCACGTAATAGAAATTAACAAAAAGAATATCGATGACTTCAGTGCTTTAAAAAAATTGATTGTGAATCACGAAAATAAAGAAAAATGGGAATTTCGGTAGCGATATTTGAGTCTGTAATTTACTTCGGTAAATCGAGACGATTGAACGATCAGAACGAGCGAAAAAGTAATCCTGAAGCGCGAGGGTAAAAGTGACTGGGAGTCCGTGATTTCCCGATCGCGTGTTCCCGAAACGTCTCTCTCGAACGAAAAGCGAATTGCTGAGTAAATTTTCTTAACAAACCTTCACAAACGTGCCTACCAATGAATTTTGTAAACACGGTGTGACGTCACTCGAAATTGCACGCTCCCTCGAGCCTATTTCCATTTGGATTTCCAACCGGCAGGAAATCCGTTCACGCAAGCGTACGCACCCGTAGCGTGCTTCATTCTAATTTCATTCCCGGTTAACTGGAAATTTTTACCTTTTTCTCCACCGAACTGATCAACATTTTTCTTCCCATTTTTTTCCCCTTATCTCCGAGCTGTCTGTTTTTCTCCCTTTTACCTCGTGTCAACGGGAGTCTGCATTTTTATTAGCCTCTGGCTAGCTCTTTAATGAGGGTGCTGTTTCTTTATTACCTGAGCGAACTTTTATTATTTCAAAAAATGAAATAATTTTTCGTCTTTGTAAACCTCGGGACAAATTTTATTACTTCCTTTTTTTAAATTTTTTCTATTTATTTTTTATACAAAAATGAAGACAAATATTTTTTTAATCGCTAGAAGTGACTCCGGGAAGATTTTTTTTTCCGAAGTGCTTCGAAGAATAATAATACCGGAGTCTCTTTGAGTAAGAATCTCGTAAAGTATTTCAAATCTATTCGTGGCTCTTACTCTTTTTCCCTTTTCGGTGCCGAGAGAAGAAATTGCTTTTGTCATTCGACTTGGGTTCACACTTGAGAAAACACATGCTACACGCTAAGAATTCCATCATCAAGATTTTCTGTTTTAATGAATTTTTTTTTCATTTCAAAGCAGATAGGGAAAGTATCGATATCTATTCCGAGCTGGAGAAGTATTTGAGAACATGTGCGAGGAATATTCGCCAAAGCACGCTTCACATTTTCTATAATAAATTCTCGTCTCGGTGTTAACTCGCAAGGTCTTAACGCCCACAATTTCAAACGTACGGGATTTTCTGCGTCTCAGCACTCCCGATGTTCATGCACGATCGATCTAGGAATATACATCACATCGAGTATTACGATTTTGAAAAACGTTTTTCTTTTTCAATTGCAGAGTGCTCAAAATCGATTGCTCATCAAGAATGGAAAGGTTGTAAACGAGGATGAGATTATCGACAGCGATGTTTACATCGAGGATGGAATTATCAAGTGAGTATAATTGTGATGAATTTTGTTTTTCGAGATGATTGTGTTTCATGTTCAAGCTTAAAATTACAAGCAAATGTATGTTAAATTTTAAAATACTATCATGTAGAAATCGAAATATTTATTATCAAAAATAGCCGTGGATATCTTTATTAGTAGGTGAAAATCTTAAAAAAATTTTCATGTTATAGTGCCATGTAAAAATGATCAAGAGATTTTCAAAAAATTATATTTCCAAATTTTAAGTAACTCCAAGTAACTTTCAGATAAAAATTGAATTTTAATTTAATTAAATATAATTTTTTTAAATACGATAAGACATAGAAATAGAATTTCAAAAATCTTTGCTTCCATTATTTTGAGAATATTTTCAAAATTAAGAAATAATAATTCGAAGAGACGATAAACATTCCTATGAATTTATAGGTTCGATTTTATGAAGCCCTGGCGTAGTAAAACTGGTGCGATAATCCCAAACGAGTCGCACACCGGAAACGGCTGGGGACCTTGTTTAAGCCCCGCACGCGGGAACGTGACTCGTCACTGTCATCGTGGTTGCCCCTTCCCTTGAAAAATGATTTATAATCGAGATTAAACGCGATATTAAATTCCACACCCTTCACTAACGATTCACCGAGACGCATCGATCGCGAGTCTGAGTACATCGAATTTCTCCTCGACTCTCTCGAATTACTCTCTTTTTTTTCTTCTCTTCTCCGTCACAGATGGATGCGACACGCTCGCGCTCAATCGGGATTCCTTACAATTTCACTTCTTGTTTTGGCTTCCTCGTCACTCTCTTGTCACGTGCGTTTGAAACACTTTTGTATGTTTCAACTCGATTTGTCTCGCAACAAATCTATTTTCTCTTTAGATGAAAAAAAATTTATGATTGCAAAAAAACGTATGAATAGATTTGTCGATTATTCTTTAAATACACGAAAGAAAGTATTCGTCAAAATAAAATTGAACGCGCTGAACGTTGACCTCCTTCGCTCCCCAAGCGTTGACGGGCTAGGCGCGCTCGCTCTGAATATTCAAAGCGATGCACATTTTAACGAGAATAATTCAGAACAGTCTAGCCGGCAAGAGGGAGATCCGCGTGTCGTCTCACCGCCTTTTCATTACTCCCTTTCCGACGTTCCTCTAAAAATATTCCCAAGAAGACTTTGTCCTCGAAACTGTGCAACGTCTGCTCCCATGAGTCATAACCAACCTTGAAAAAAATTCTTCTTTCATCCACTACATTTTTCACGCCCCTATAAATATTTTTCCACGGCTTATTTTAGCTGTTTTTATTTTTTTCCACACTCACAAAAGAGTAGAACATTTTCAACGCACTTTAAATTATTCAGTGATTTTTTTTATTTACTTATTGATTTTTTTTCCAGACAATTGGGTCGTAATCTGATAATCCCTGGCGGAACGCGTACGATCGACGCTCGGGGAAAATATGTGATGCCCGGAGGTATCGATCCGCACACGCATTTCGAGCTGGAACTGATGGGCGCTAAATCAGTGGATGACTTTTATCAGGGAACGAAAGCCGCAGTCGCCGGTGGTACGACCATGATTATAGATTTCGTTATACCGAAACAGGGTGAGAGCCTCCTCGAGGCTTACGACAGATATCGCGCGACTGCGGATGAGAAAGTCTGCTGCGACTACGCTCTCCACGTCGCTGTAACCAGTTGGAATCCTAAGGTCAGCCTCAGCATCCTTCAATGTCAGATTACATCGATTAACATTTATTGGGATTCAGCCTGATTTTTATGACCGAAAAGAAAATTCAGGAGCAAATTTTGATTCATGTTTAGTCGGGAGATAAATATTTGGTCGAGAGTGGAATATTTTCCAGGATATGAGGAACGAAGCGAGTGTTCCACTTGAGCTAATCTAGAGAGTAAATAAAAAATTACGAGAGCAAAAAAGAGAGAAGCGAAACTTGCAAGGGTCATCGTGCCATATGCCAAGAGCCATTTCGCACGGTCTCTCCGTTTCATTCAACGACTCGTGGCCAAGTTATGCGAGTTAATTAGAAAAACACTCGGCGCGGGCATTACGAAATCCGAGGGCTCGTTCTCGCCGCTCGTACAATGTTTAACCATCGATGAGAGCACACACGTGACGTAACGAGCTCCGAGCACTCGAGAGGTTTAAAGGGGTCACGCTCGATCAGTTTCGCGTTACTAATCCGGAAATGCAACACCGAATTGCGTAACATGATCAAATGTTGTAAAACACGCGATAAAAATATTTTTCACGAGCAACAAAGATCCGAGCTTGAACCTGAACTCGTTTTACTTTTTTTTTATCTCAGAGTGAGGTGAAAAAAAAATTGTTCCATTGTCGCTCGAATGTCTCACGTCTCGAGAAATTTCTCGCGTAATTATATACATGTATGTGTTCACAAAGTACACATGTTTTTGATCGTACTCACCCAATTTACGGACTAAGTGGGTTACTCGGTAATACGAACACGCCTAATGCGGAAATTAACGACCGGAAATTCGTGGGAACCTTTTACCTGCGCTTCTCTGATACAATGAGCCTCAGCGATTTATTATCCTAACTTTTAATTTTGTACAAGTGTCAGGGTCGGGACCGTTGTTAAAATGAAAACCTACAAAGTGAAAAATATTTATTTTCATGCTTTTACTGAGAAAATGCGGTGTGTTTTGAAAATGACTTTTCAAAGTTCCTTTTAACGTCTCTACGTTCAATTACACTTTGTATATTTTGCTTTTACGAGATTAAAGAGAGCGTTGTGAAGTAATCTTTAAATTCATCGACCGCAATCTCCGAGCATTATATTCTTCAGTATTTAGTTTTTGCGGATCATTGAACGTTCACGTTCCTCTAACTCAGTCAAGGTTCATGCATCGAGGTTTGTTGAACGACAATTTACATCCTATGAGCTCATTCGACCATCAAGTGCGTCGGAGTTAAAAATTATTGTATTCAGTGAATTTTGTTTATATTTTTTTTTATTATTATAAGAATTTTTTATTCAAAATTTACTCTGGTTTGTATCAAATTTTTTCTTCTCTCGACTAGACATCGCAAAAACTCTCTCACGCGTAAACTTACGTGAGATCGTGATTTCCTCACACGAGACCGTGGCTTTCTCCTTTTTCTAAATAAGCGAGTTTTCCATTTTTTGCCCGTGAGCGCACCACGGTTCAAGCATTTTTTTTCTCAACCCTCTTGTTTGCACGATCGCGGCCAAAGTTTGCTCTTCTGAATTGCTTATAGTAAACTTTTGACCCAGATCTGGAGAAGCCAATTGTTCTTTTGAAATTACTCGATGTTCTATTTGAGAGAAAATTAGATTTTTTTTAACAATATATATTTTTTTAATTTTCAGGTAAAAGAAGAAATGGCAACTCTCGTCCAGGAACACGGTGTCAACAGCTTTAAATTCTTCATGGCCTACAAGGATCTATATATGCTCAGGGATCCAGAGTTGATTGACGGTTTTCGTGCTTGCAAAAGTCTCGGTGCTGTAGCCATGGTGCACGCGGAGAACGGTGACCTCGTAGCTGAGGTTGATACATTTTTTAATTTACAATCAATATCAACAAACATTTAAATGAAAAATTACTTATTTTCAATTATTTTTCAAATTAATATTAATAATTGGGCAATTAATGCTCGTGGATCGTCGAGTGGTCTAATTTGATCGATAATAATCTTTAACGTCGCAGAATACGAAGAAACTTCTGGCTGCGGGAGTGACTGGTCCCGAGGGTCACGAAATGTCGCGTCCCGAAGAAGTCGAAGCCGAGGCCGTAAATAGAGCTTGCGTCATAGCGAACCAGGTATTTTATCGATGCAATTGCATTTCTCTTTTTTTTCGCTTGTTCGTACTTTATAATCGTTCTGGATGTTCTATACTGCACTTTAATGTTTCTTGGCTTTATCGTTAGATCATTCTTAGCTGAAGAGTATTTTACTTCCAAAACTCGAACTTATTCCTTCTTTCTTTTTTCATTGTCTACGGATCTCAGAACTAGCACGAAGTTTGTAAACTGAGTACATTTTTTTCTTTTATTTACTTAATTTATGTACATAAGGCGAGAATGGGAAAATATTTTTCTCGGGCACGCGTAGAAAAATGTAAATATTGAAAAATCGGCTGACAATTTGGCACGCTCAGGTCGACTGTCCGCTGTACGTAGTGCATGTGATGAGTCGAAGCGCAGCGGAAGCACTCGAGGCCGCCCGGAAGCGAGGAAACTGCGTTTGGGGAGAGACATTGGCCGCGGCCCTAGGCACCGACGGTACCAACTATAATCACAAGTGTTGGAGACACGCGGCCGGACACGTTCTCAGTCCACCCCTCAGGCCGGACACTGACACGCCACTGGCTCTTATTACCAAATTGGCAACGTGAGTTTCGATCGCCGACAACTACGAACCGCATTTTCGACTCTCGCTTTTTTACCGGGAACGAGAGGAGAGAGAAAGTCCAGCGAGAATCTGAGAAAACTCGATCTACAGTCCACTCTTTGCCAGATTGAGAAATGTTGAATGTTTTTTTTTCTTCATTTATTCGTACTTTTTTTTCAATTGGGTCAGTCGTGGGCTGAACTCGCCTTCGAGTGCCGGCGATTTCTCGAGCAATCCATCGTCCGTTGAAAAAACAGTGACGAATGTTTTCCTCAGCAAATTAGATGTAAAATGCAATTTCGCACCTGCATTGCATGACACATTAAGATTTTTCTTTTATTATAAGTTTTCCTTTGCTGTCACTAGATTTTTTACACAATTTATTTTCAAGTATATTTCTTCAAGCTATTTTCAAGCTATTTTCTGTATTAAATTATGCTATTTTGTAGAGAATTGCGTAGTTTTCTATCACATTCTGCATATCTGCAAATGTCGCACGCGACAAGCACGCGTCATGCACGAATTTCATGAAATTGTTAGAAAATTAATGTTTTCGACATTGTAAGCGTCGAGATGATTATTACATTGGGAAGAGGTTTCTCCTCTCGCGTTTAGGTCAATTGCCCGTTGTACGTGAGCGCCGTAATGAGCAAATCTTCGGCGGACGTGATATACGCGAAACGCTCTGATGGGGCGGTCGTGTTCGGCGAGCCGCTCGCGAGTAGCGTCGGGATCGATGGTAGCGAACAATACGGCAAAGACGTCGACAAGGCTTTGCGTTTCGTCACTTGTCCACCTCTGAGACCGGATCCAACCACGCCGGCTTATTTGATAGAAAAACTCGCCGAGTAAGTAAGAAGCTGACGAGATTTCCAAGAACGAAAAAAAAACGTTCAAGAATTTACTGTGAAAAAACGAAATCGTTTTTCACTTTTACAATACTTTTTTTTTCTCATTCTCAAACTCACATATAAGTGCAATTACTTCGAGTCTGATGATTAAAATTATTTATCGAAACGTGACGAGGCAAAAAGTCGAAGCTCGCGAGTCTGTGAACTTTCCATTTTTCTCGTTTCCATAATATCGCTCGATTTGGAGATTCAAGAATTTTCGTTTGCCTTAAAAGAACCGAGGAGCTCTACGCTCAGACTCGACGTAGAAACGCGATAGAGAAATTTACCGTACGATCTACTAACAAGTTCGTCGATCGCTACGTCACTCTCTTCCTCCTCGTGTCTCCCATTGAAAATAATTGATGCTTGAGAATAAGTTGGAGAAATAAAAAAGGAAGATACAAGAGACAAAGTGTGCACAGGAAGGATGCCATAAGTAACGGACTCTTTCCAATGACGTGAGCCATTTGCATTTAAATTTATACGCGCAGATATCTTCACTACTTTGTATTCAACGAATTGTTCGTTAACGTATCAAACCATCTTAGAGAAAAACATACTCTCGTTGAACGTGAGAGCAAAGGAAAACCGTATGAATAGACACGCGTTAAATTCATTGAGAAATTAAAATTTGAGATGAAATAATCTAAAAAATGATAAAAATTGCACTGACTGTTCACTCATTTTAAATTTATTTTCTTTAGAGACGGACTGCAAGCTACTGGCAGTGACAATTGCACTTTCAACGCGGAACAGAAATCTCTGGGTAAGAACGACTTTTCGAAAATTCCGAATGGCGTCAACGGAGTCGAGGATCGCATGTCGGTTGTCTGGGAAAAAGGAGTCTACGCTGGCATCATGGATCCGTCGAGATTCGTCGCGGTCACGAGCACGAACGCCGCTAAGATCTTCAATCTTTATCCGCAAAAGGGCGTCATAGCTATTGGCTCGGATGCTGACATCGTCGTCTGGGACCCGAACAGGAAGCGCACCATTTCCGCCGAGACTCACCATCAGGCTGTTGACTTTAACATTTTTGAGGTAAATTAAAATATAAATAAAATAAAAGGCTCACGATTATTTAAAAATCGTCGTTCATTCATATTTCAGGGTATGGAAATTCACGGTGTACCTGAGTACGTAATTGTCAGCGGCAGAGTCTGCGTCGACGATTGCGAAGTTAAAGTCGTCCACGGTTACGGAAAATACGTGGATACCCCGAGATTCCCTCCACACGTTTATGATCTCATTGAAGATCGTGAGAAGGTAAAACACCTTTTTAAATCCTTCCAAACAGAGCCAGACAGAAACTAAACCACTTGTATATATAAACAAGAATCTTGAAATGTTTCAGAGACCTCGCGGTGTAGCGAGATCCGAAACGGAAGCGAAGAGATACGCGGAGGAGGACGCAGCGATCGCTAAGAGCCGCGAGGCTGCGCGAGCACAACAGGCTGCGAGAGCCGCTGCGCGTTCGGCTTATCAGACAAACGGGACCCACGACGGTCAACACAAGCCAAAATTGCCTCACGTCACGTGTGTGGCGACTTTACCGGATTCCGCGGTGGTAACTCCCTCCGCGAAGGGTCCTCGTCTCGAAGGTCAGAGGAATCTTCAGGATTCGACTTTCTCCATCAGCGGTTCGTTTTTTTCTTTCCTGCAAAATAAAATATTCCTTGAACTCTCGACCTTTCACGATTCCCCACGTCGACGAAAAGGCTAAACTAATTTTTGTTTCGGACTTGCAGAGGATGTCGACGAGGCCCGACGAGCCTGTATCCGTGTCAACAATCCACCGGGCGGACGCAGCGCCGGAGGTTTTTGGTAATTCAACCAAGTCACAGGGTCTACGCTTTCATGCGGGATTAATAAGAATGCAAGAGAGAATGTGCATTAAAAAAAGAAAGAATCCGCTCTCCCCCGTGTTTCCCTGTGGATAAGGAACGATGAAGAAACGAACGTGACACTTCCCATTTTTTCCTCATCTTATTTTTCCCACTCCCATGAGAAAATCCTCGCTTATCCTTGGGATAGCTCCGCTTTGAATATTTCGCTAATCACCAAATATTAATTCATTAAGTTTGTACATCTCATGTCATTTCGTGATTGTTCAAATCGATCAAGGTCTGTTCCAACCAAGGAGGATTCGGAGCGCCAGTAAAAAAAATTCTCTATGCCCTGGATCTACCGTGCGTTCTTGCACGATCTTAAACTAGCTTGTCGCGAATTTATTCGGCTTTTCGCGTTTAAAGTATGATAGAGAAAAAAATACGCTGAAACGCCGCTTCACAAAATGTCGGGTGTTCGTGAAAGTTTTTGAGAGTACAATGTTTTTTTTACGATTTGAGAAGATTGCACAGAGTGCGAGACGCAAAAACCTCGTGGAAGGTGCTTGGGAACAATTGAAAAAAGAATCATTGAATCCATGGCAAACAGAGCCACGGTGCATTTGAACAATTTTTGTTTCTCATCTTTCATAATTCGTCATCGAAATACCGCATGGTTGAATTGACTCGTTGATTTATTTATAACATTTTTTTATAACTCGGACAAAACATCAAGGAGGCTTCATTCGTTTTAATAAGCGTCAGAAAAATAATATAAAGCCTTAAAAATGTAAAAGACGAGCGTGGATAAGGCACGCTCAAGATCGTAAAATATTTAATTATTATTGGATATAATTGTATTTAATTAACACGTAAATGTTACGGTTAGGGTATTGCGTTTATACATGAATGACGAAAATAAAATGAATTAATGCGTGAGCGTCGATTCAACGATCGTTGCGCGCTGAATTTATCGTACGCATTTATATAACAATAATGTAACGAGAAACAACAAAACTTGACCGTTTTCACGACGAAGCGAGTAGACGTTAGTTCAAAGAAAAAAATGCATCGATCGCATTAACTTTTTTTTTAAATCAAATTAATTTAATAAGTCAATAATTTTTGACGACGCACAATATAATCCGATATGAAATTTTAATAATTCCGAAAGCCGACAGCACGTTGCCTAAGCTTTGAACGAAAAAAAAGAAAATTATAATAAGTTGCGCGTGTATTGAGTCGATGAAAAGAAAAAAATATTTATATCGTTATTGACACTTGAACTATATTTAATCTACAATTTACATTGGGATTATTGTTAAGGCTTTTACGTAAAATATGTATACAGTACGTTCATACTTTAAATATTATTGTGCGTATTCGAGTTTATTCTATGTATGCAGAGCAATTTCAAATCTAATTAGCAATATGACAATTTTTAATTCTGGCTTCAGCGACGAGAACGTTTTGTAAATAAGTACAAACGATTTTTCTCTCGTTATAAAATAAAGAACATCAGTGCCGAAGATTTTTGATTGCTCTGCCTTTAAATTCTGTTCTGTTTTCTCAACGTTGAAAACTGAAAATAAGTGTGAAATTTCAACGAAAAAATAAACTGTGTTAGAGAAAAAGCGTTTATCCGCGTCGTTCGTCGGTTGACTTTTTGTTTGTGCGAATTTTATGATGCGAAGAAGAATCAGAATGAAAGTCTTTAGTGAGTTATTGAACATTGGGTAATGATCATTATACATTCGTAATTCAAACACGCGTAGTAGAAAAGATTTTACAAGTCCCACATTTTTTCAAATCACGTGAAACTCAATTCCGCGTTAGAATTAAGCGATCGTCTCGTGTGTCGGGTAATAAAGTAACGAAAAATAAAATAAATCTAGCTCATAACACATACGATTTATAAGGGAAGAAGCAGACAGGGCACTGTTGCAGAGACCGCGAGAGATCTTCGTCTCTAGGAATAATTTCCATAAAGAAAAAAATAACAAAAAAAAATATTTCATACACAGGCCTAGGGCTCATAGGAATTGAAGAATTTGTAAACAGCGTCGAATTTTTTGTACCTAACGTAATCCTATGATTCTAAACATTTTTAAACATTTTTCGATACAAAGGAAAAAAATCAAAAATAGAAAAATAGAAGAGTGGCTGACGAATTTCAATCTCGTTGAAAATTTAGACAGCCAAGAATCTTTAACGTCGACATATCGATGGTCCGCGTGTTTACGATTCGTTCATTCTCAGAGAAAAATAAAAGGGTAGCGAGGAAAGAAGGTCGTTTGCAGTCAGTCCCTGTCCGTTGACGTTTTCTTTTTTTCGTTTGTCAGTTTGATATTTTTTAAATATCACTGACAGTCACTGTGGGTATTCTACTCCAAGAGAACATGTATCACGTTAAAATAGAGTTTCCCATCGCCCCGTTGTGACCCTCGTCTCACTTTTTCTATGACGAAAAAAAAATACTTTTTGTAACAAAAAATTTCTGACACGAGTTTCGGATAGCTTCGCCAAGTGGAAAAGTTCAGTACCGAGAGAAAGACAGCCAAACAGTATGAAGACGAAAGGTGCCTGGCAAGCATAGAGACTTTTAAATACTCCATTATCGTCGCTGTGTTCAAAAATTTAGTGCATGTATTTTCTACTAAAAAGCATCCTCAGTCGAGAATCGATTTTGCGATTGAAAGAAAGAAGAATACGACGAGTGTACTGTGTTCATTATTATCCCCGTTCTGGCAAAAATTATAAAAAAACATTTGCCTAGAGATGCGTACATAGCTGATACAATAATGAGAAAAAATGATCTAGAGTATCCGTTTATGTCTGTTACAATGTATGTGATTGCTTTAAATAAAAATATATATATATACACACATATATATAACAACAACAAAAAGGATTAACTATTCTATCACAACGTTACGATAAATATTGTAATCGTATTGAGCTCAAAGCAGAGATCCACGCGAGTTCTCATCATTATTTAAAATACGAATATCGAAGCATGCTCCGAGGTAAAAAATTGTTTCTAATCATTGCTCGTTTCCTCTGTAATCTCAGATTCGAGTTTCCGTCTCGCTTTTTCTAATATTCTTTTGAGCTCGCAGGTCCTCGTCGTGTGATACCCGGAGACATTTCTAGAGAGTGTTATCTGGCCGTCGAGTCTCCTGCCATCGACGACACCGCAATATTGCTCGAGTTGACGTTTCGTAAGACTAAAGAGATCAGATCCATCCATGCCGCGGAATTGCTTGCAAATTTTGTCGGAGAAGCCTTTCGCCTCGAGCCAATTCTGGACTTCCCTGGGAGTCGAATGTTGATCGACGTAGACGTCAGGAGTCCTGACAATGTCGACGTTCTTCTTTTTCTCCCGGAACATCGTGAGGACAGATTTCAACTCCTCGTGCATCTGATCCTGTTGACTCTCCTGCCTCTCGAGGGGCGCTGATGACTTTGTGCTCTTCACCGTCCCAGAACGACTCGAGTTTGTGGAAGAACTGGCCGATTGGATAACCGGAGGAGGCGGTGGAGGTGGAGGTGGCGGAATCGAATTCTCCGGCTTTTTTGCCTTCTCAGTGGTCTCTGGAATTTCTTCTGCTGTTTCCACATTTTCAATTCTGCTCTTGGACTCCACTTGGTCGTCTTTTGGTTCATCCGGAATGCTGGAATCTTTTAACAATCAAAGATTAGACCATCTCGTTTATTTTTAAAATTAAATACCCCATAAACGATTCGCCCCGTGCAAATTTTTTAGCAGACACTTACCCAATAGACGACACGTTTTTCCACAAAGTCTGGACTCTCGACAAGACAACAAACTTTTAGGGCGTCTAACAATATTTTTATGAAATTACCAACATAGATTTTTTTTCATTGTTAATGGCCCTGAAGCTCAGTGGAAAATAAGAAATAATTCTTGTCTCCCACATTCTCATCGACACAAGTGCTTTCCTGACGACGATCCACAACATGAAGCCTTTGACGATAAAGAGAAGAGAGTAAAATACACACATAAATTGATATAACGCACGTACATAATATTCAAATAGTTGGTGTTTATTAATAAAGATTTACATAAATTACAATACAATGAAATACTGGACGGATCTTCTGTGCTTTTTGAACGTACGAGGACAGCTAGAGAACATAAGGTTGTGTAAACGAAAAGGTAAAGACAGAGTGCGAGAGAGAGAAAGGGAGAAGAGAAGTAGAGAATGAACATAGAACGATTGCTTTGACAATAGAATGAGTAAGACGATTCGAGTGATGTGAGGAGGAAATATCCGTTTCAGCATTTTATATTTGTATAGAGACATAAACCCACATGCGTGTAATAGAAAAAAAAATATTTATGCATTTTCGTACGAATGGAAAAACCATTCTGACAGGTATTTGACATCTATGATCGTTGCACAATTTACACACAGGCACACGTACTTAAAAAAAAAGAAAATAATGAAATCCAAAGATTTCGAAACGACGTATTGACTCTTTTTAAGCGCTTCTCTCTCTCTCACTCTCATCTCCACTTCTGATATACGCCTACACGCTTATTTTATAATTTACTCTTAAAACACTCGCATTTGCACAAACACACACAGAACTGGAAGACACTCAAGCATCTCTCTTTCTCGCAACACTAACGAGGTCTCGAGAACTCGTGAAGATATCCTGGCGTGTTGAGAACAAAAAAAGAAAATTGCTACCGCTCCGAGATATTGCTCGGTTCCTTGTTTTTGCGAAGAAATGAAAGAACTCAATTTCTAGCAATTTTCTAGGTAGTTTGTACATACTGTTGCAAAAATATTCTCGAACGTGACACAACAATGACGCACACACACACACGCTCACGTACATACTCGAACATTAGCCCCACACTGAGGACAAGTGACAAAACAAAAATTCCATTTTTTCTTCTTCCTTATGTGTGATAAAATTATAATATTAATCGGATGCACATCCGTCGTTTCAGTGGCCGTAATATTAATCTATTTCGATACGTCTTTCATTACGTCGCGCTTGATTCTTCGTCGTCCCAAAACGATTCTTAAGAAACATTTGTTAATCCAAATAAATTGGTAATATCTAAAATTTGGTTAGTCGATGAATACATGACTTATAACCGACAGTTATCGTACCATCAGAAATTCGGATGAATTAAAAATTAGATTTTCCTACATGAGTTTAATGTAAGCAAAAATCTCGATGAGCAACGTGAAATAAATTCTATTTCTTCCTCCAACGTAAAAAGATTCATGTAAAAATAAGAAATTTGAAATTGCTCCCTTGTACTTCGTTGGTAAAAAAAATGTGCTTTCCCGAGCAACGACTTTGAAGTACCGGAGAGAAGCTATTTATAGAATTTTGTTTTCTCCTCGTTTTTTTCTCTTCGC
The DNA here is from genome assembly GCA_030522605.1 of Cremastinae sp. B BG-2022a. Lineage (NCBI taxonomy): Eukaryota > Metazoa > Arthropoda > Insecta > Hymenoptera > Ichneumonidae > Cremastinae sp. B BG-2022a. The sequence continues at coordinate 17,795 of JAPYYX010000467.1, read as the reverse complement.
GTTTGAGAGTGTCTAAAGAAGATACGAAAGAGGAATACCAACGAAGTTGCACGAAGCATCGAGTGGCCACTTTCTAAATGATCATTTATAAAAGTGGACATTATCGTACGAGGACGAGAAGAAAGAAAAAAAAAACGTTCTAACGACTATCAATTACTAACATCTTACTATATTCGATCCGCACAAGACTCTGCTCTAACTTTAAAGAGATGGTAATTTACTCAGTCGTAAGCGATTTAAAAAAGAGTTTTCTTACGCCAGCTTCCTTCTTTTTCGTAAAATATATTTACACACGCGTAAACTATAGAAAAAAGGTAATGCGTTAAAAAAAATTAATGGTCAAAGTCTCGATTTTTCGCGACTGGAAAAATGCATTCGCTGGAATGTGGAAGAATTGTCTTCTCTCCCGAGACGTTTCGTTAAAAATATCGGAATTCACCTTTCTTTCCGAGGCGTTCTTTACGAACCCAGTCTGCGGGTGCTGGAGGTGGAATTGCGTGGGGTCTGTGAGTCGTTTCCGGTCCGGGACTAGTGCTCGTACCTTCAATCTCCGAATCCTAAAAAAACAACAGAAGTCAAGATTTTTGGATGTTTCTAAACTCAAAACTCGTTTTCTTTTTTGCATATGTCATTTGCATATTCTATTATCCTCGACGAGACAATCGAGAATTTACTCTCGGCAAATAAAATGTATGACGCGTCGTCGACTCGCAACAGATGACGATTCATCGTCTATTGTGTTGTACGTCGAAGAGGTTTCTTATTATCGAGACGAATGTCCGTGTTCGACGTCAGAAGCGTGCATTAGCTCACCTCGTAATTGTAGCCGTGCCCCTGTCGTTGATATCTGCTGGTGTAGAGTGGATTGTTGAAAACATCGTTGTCCCCGGTATGCGCCGGATTGTGAGGAGTCACGATCGTGTGAGGTACATGCGCGACTTGACCTCTCGAGTTTCTCGCTTTCCACCACTTCCTGCTGTCGTCGAGAATCTCCAGGTATTCTCCCCTAACGACCGTCAATTCTTTGTCATTGTTAGCGGTCCTCGGGTACGTGACTTGAACGATTTTTGCGTGTCTGGCCAAGAGGTCGTCCAGCCAGGCTTCCTGAGCCCTGTCGATTCCCGGCGCTCCTCTGGGCCCTCTTTCGATCGAGTCGACGGAAATATCGCTGTGAGCTCGCGTCTGGTCGACCCGTTCTCTCTCCTCTCTCCCGTACAATTCCGAACCGGGTCCGTAGTTTCTCTCAAAGTACTCGTTACCGCGTTCTTCCCGGGTCTCGTACTCGAGATAATCGCTGCTGTAGTGTGACTCCTCAACCTCTCGATGACCGTAGTAAGGATCGTTCTGCTGTTCCGGAATTTCGTCCCTCTTTTGCTTGTCCGCGTTCAAGAGCGAGGCCAGATGATCGTGATCGCGATGATCTTCGGGAATCGGATACTCCGGTGACCAGCCGTCCATAAATATCGGATGGTACGGCGGGACGTGACCTTTCCATTGATCTCTGGGAATGAGCCACGTGTCTCCTAGGGAGTGCCACAACTCGGTCTCCTTACTCGTCACGCAGTGTATGAGAAGATTTACCGCCTCGCGCGTCAGCAGAGGCGAGACGACTTTGCTCGGAAGATTCGGGTCGTAATTCGTGTCGTGCGACGCGTCGACGATCAGAGCCAGCGGAGTAAACAAAAAGTGCACAAGCTCCGGGGCATTTGGATCATGAATGTGGGCTTTCAATTTAGCAAGGAGATTAAACGAGAGTTTGAACTTTTGAAATATGTCAACGAACTCCATTTCCGGAGGCGGTTTAGCTCTCATCGTTAACATGCCATCACCGAGATTGCGCTTCTTCGACTTGCTGTTGCGCCTCCGACGTTCGAGCTCTCTCGAAGCGGCCGCCGCGTGCTGTAGGCGGGCGATGAATTTTTCAATGTCGTCGAAACAGTGATTGAGAATCGTCACATCGCGTTCGTACTTCTCCGAAGACGTTGACGAGACCTCGTCGTTGTTTTCCTCACGCGAAATATCGTTCGGCCCGTCGTCTATAATTTTATTGAAAAAAAAGAGAAAATAAGGAATTAAGTTTTCCCTCGACATATCGTAAATTGAAAAATTCTCGTACGTTTTATGGCGAAATATATTCCTGATGTGTACATAAATGCAAATCCGAAAGTTTTTGAAGAACAGACATAGAGGCCAAACGAGCCTACCGATTGAATTATGATCTATAAAATGAGCAAGTATTCTCTCACTGTTTGCTGCGTTGAAAGCTGAAACTTGTTCCCGCACGTTGACGCCGTTGAGTGGCGGCTCGGGCGGCGGCAGTGCCGGGGGCGGTGGTATCTGACCTCTCGGTCCTCTCGGTGAACCGCCCGGCACGAGCTTTCCCATCTGCAACATCTTCAAATCCTCCACAAGATCCTGGGCCGATACGCTCTGGCACTGGAATATGTGCATCTCCGCTCTTTGGCCCGAGCCACTGTCATCCGCGACCGTAAACACCAGAATGTTGTTGTACATTTCCATCGGGTCTCTTGAAGTAAAGGCTGTCGGCTCTTGGATCAAGGAAGCTGGAAATCTCTCCATGACGGCCTAAAAAATGGTATTTATTAAATATTGTACAATCAAATTTTAGCTTATGTTATCAATAAAATATATTTTTCAAAATCAAATTTTATAACTAAATTTTTTATTTTTTTAAATTGAATTTTATAGTGATTTCTATGTTACAATGTACATTGTAATTATGATATTAGGTATTATTTTATATTAATTATTTTTTAAGTTATTAGATATAATGTTGAATAGAATTTTTTTAAATAGGAGAAATTTAATAAAACTTACTCCAGTTTCATTGTCCATAATGAGAACCCAGTTGCGTTCGAGGCGCAGCTGCATTTTTTGGCTCCAAATTCCATTACTCTTTTCCAACTGCAATAGTCGTCTCATTCCATCGGCTGGGTAAACGATTCCCGTTTCTTTGGTGACTGTGAACGTCGCCAAGTGTTCCATTATGTAAGTAGGCTCGGAACTACCGGAGCTGTTCCGTCCACCGGATGAATTGGACGGACCTCCTGGACCAGCGTCTGGAAAATAATTATTTTGATAACTCCAAAAATATTTTAAATTTATTAAAAAGCAAAATGTTACAAACTCGTACCTTTTCCATAGGGAGAAGAACTGTGCCCGCTGTTGTAGTACGGCATCGTTGCTCCACTGAATGAACTGGAAAAGTGAAAGAATTTTTTCATAAATTGTCTATCGTATCGAGACGAGAGCGATCGGGACAAGACTGGCTCGTTTTTTTCGTTTCGATATTACGTTTCACAAATGGCGATGGCTCCGGTACGAATATACATTTGCAAGGCATGTCGTATCCGGCGTTCAACGAACGCATAAACACTTTTTCCTGCGCGCCCGTACTTGGCGACAAGAAAGTTAACTACTGTAAGTACATTTTTCCGTGTGTGCGAGCCTTATTGGTCACCCGCACACAAACGTGCAGCGCACGGCACACGGAAAAGGACTGCCTCGAAACGAAATTCCGGCCTAATTCGTTTGCTCAACCTGTCCCGAGGAATTTCAGTCTGCATACCTGAACGTTATTTTTTTTTCTATTTTTTTCCGTCAACGAAATCCTATGAAGTTTCAGTTTTTATGTATTTAATCTATGACCGTTCGACCGGTCATAATTGGGATCCTAATTATGAGTTTTCAAACATTATTGTAGATCTGTCAAGAAAACGAATGTGCGAATTCATCATCGTTAAATTCATAAGAAAAATGAATTGATAGAACAAATTAGTTTTCATTTCTTGTAAATCCAATTTGTTTATAATTATTAATTTTGCAAAATTTTTGAAAGTCTTTCATGCAATGATTGCGCACATTCATTTTTATGAAAATAATTTAACAATGTTGAAAAAAGAATTTATCAAAAATTTAATTCAAACACCCAAAGTTAAATTTTTTCTATAATCACCACAAATTATTAATTTGACAAAATTATTAAAAAAATGTCAAGCACCTGAATGTGCAAATTCATTAGAGTTAAGTTGATTTAAAAAATGAATGAATGAAAAATTAATTCCGTTTAAAATTGTTCCCGTCACGTTGTTAATCGTAGATGAAAAATGAGTTGAAGATTGTCGAGCTGGCCGATGACTGCGATGACTATCTCGGCTCGCTCCGTTATTCCGGATGATCGGAGCGGAGCCAGATATCGACGTGTAATTATGTCCGATCGGGTCGAAAGCGATCGAAAGCAGGCACATAGAAAATAGCAATTGGTCGTTCCTAATTGATGCGCGTATCTCCCGATCTGGCGGTATTTGTCCGCCGAACCAAATCATAAAAATTCGTTACTTATTTTTCCAGCACGTGACATTCCGAGAATGTCGCGCGTGAAATGTTTTTTCATACGAGCATTTTCTTCTTACCTACCGGTACTCAACAATGACTATTGTTAAAATCTCGTGTTTATCGTCTCTGGCTTTTTCCATTGATAGTTTACGATCGCGAATCCGATAATGCAAGACGATTTGTTATCTAAACTCGTGACGGGCAAGTTATTGATCGAGAGAAAATCGAAGCCACGACGAAACGTTTGATGGGACTTGATTTTTACTCCTTAGTGTGCCATTTACCCAAATACCCACATACTGGCTGTCGTTGTCATTTTCTCGACACGAAAACCTTTCGTAAATCCACGCCGACGAAAATCTCCGGAGATTATTACTGATAAAACGACATTAAACGCTTAATATCATAAAAACTTTTGTACGTGGTGAAGAGAATGAAAATGATAAAAGTAAACCAATTTTATCTTTTTTCCACTCCATGAAGGTCACTTTTGACAAATTCAAACAGGAAAAATACAATATTATTTTTAACCTCGATAATTGATAAAAATCTTGAAAAATAAAAATTGAACTTCAAAAACTAAATTGAATGAAATCACTAAATATATTTTTAAAAAAACGATTTTAAACGTTCGATATCATACAGGACAAAAAAAATGAAGAGGAAAAAATCAAGCAGGAAGAGTACATTTTTTACAACGGTAATTGATGAAAATCTTGAAAGAGATAAAATTATGACTACTTTTATAGTCGAAAGTAAAGAAAAATATTCAATTTGTTAGAAAGAGAGAGTGTGGTTTGTTGACAAACCACGAAATAACGCGGCGGTCCATCGTTTCCTCATTTTAGCGTCTCCGTATTGCTCACTCTCAGCCGAATATAAAATTCTCATTATCGCCTAGTTAGATGTAATATCCGCGAGCCCAGAGGCTCGTAAACTCATCGCTTTCCCTCGTCTGTGGTGAATCAAAACGATCGTGTCCGTTTCGCAACGCGCCAAATCAATTTTTCAATTAATCTTATGCTATATTCAAATAAGAATGATTTAGCCCAGAATAGAAAAGAAAATTGTGCATAATGGATCGGGCTTATTAAAAATCCAATTTATCAGAATTAATCTTGATATTGAATGAACAAGTCACTTTGAATATTAATTTAACTTTCGCAATTTTATCGAAAGTTGAAGAAGAAACACGGATATCAGATTTTAATTGTCGCAAAATTAAAGATGCATCGAACGTTGATTAATTTTTGTGCTACCGTGAATTGCAGATATGAACGTTCTGGTGAAATGAAAAATATTCTTTTTGCACGAAGGAATGGTAAAAAGAATTATTTTTCGGTTGAAAAAATCAATCAGAATTAATCTTGAAGAATGTTTAATCTAAGAAAACGTTAAATAAATGTAACTTTCAGAATTATATCGAAACTAAAAAAATTTAAGAACTTCAGATTGCCTAATTAGCGCAGAATTAAAAATAACAAACATTGTTTAATTTTCTCAGTGCCGCGAATTGCAAATACGATCGATCTGGCAAAAAGAAATAATAATCTCTTTCCACGGTAGAATATGATACAAAAAAGTATTCAGTAATTGAAAAATTAAATCTATGATAATTTAATTGAAAATTAAAAAAGACATGCCGATATTAGATTTAATTGTCGCGAAGATAACGTTGCATCGAACGTCAGTTCAATTTCTCACCACCGTGAGTTGCAAATAGGAGCGACCCGGTGGGAAGAAAAAATATTCTTTTTCCTCGATGGAATGGTACAAAGAAATATTTACCGCGCGAACGAGTTGGGAATTCTCACAATCCGCGAATCGACGAGAGAAAGGACGCGTGTATTTACTACTTGAGACCTATAAAAATTCTGAACTTATTAAAAAAAACTAACATAAAAGGGTAAAAAATAAATGTAAAATAGACCAGGATACCAAAAACGAAGAAACGAGGAAATTAGAAAAAAATAAATGCTATCTCTTACGAAACAGAATCAAATTCCGGATTGTCCAAGGTCGCTCACCCATGAAAATAACCGTGGGATAACGCGCGTCCTCGCTCAAGAATTTGTATACGCGATCTTGACTCATTTTTTTCAGCCGGAAAAAAAATTCATCGGAATATTTTAATTTTTGTGAGAAATAGAATTATTAATTCGAGCTAAGGAGAACGATGTTTGAGATTGCCAGATGGTTATAAACGAGATCTTCCTCGACTCTAATTATATACACCAAGGAAACAATCCATAGCTGTAATTACGAAGAAAGCAAGTCAAATGACTATTATTTATCGATGCAATCGTCATTACAATCGATCCACAATTATTACTATAATCAAATTATTAATTGATGGATTTTACGACAGTAAAAACTTCTCTTGCGTGTCTCTCGATTGTCACGAGTCAAAGAATTCCGATTGCACTTTTTTTTCGCGAGCTCGAAACGTCTTGCTCTCTCTCTTTAGTCTCGGCACACTCAAGAAGATTCTCGATTCACTCGAGCCTTATCAACTTCTTAATGGAGCCGTTGAAAGACACGTGAGAATCGTTAAAACTTTTCGATTGTATACTCGATGTCTGCGAATAAAACGGCTGCGGTAATGGCCATTTTTTACCGAATAAAAATTGCGAACATACGTGATTGCGTTAAATTAGAAACAGATTCGTTTCGTATGTATACACACGTCGTCGTGAATGTATATGAGATATTATAAACCTATTCCGTTACAAGAATTACCGATCCCTCACGTTCCGAGCATTCCATCGATTACGCGAAGTTGTTTTGTCTCACATATTCAAGTTTCGAGTTTGCTTCTCTCTCTCTCTCTTTCTTCTCAGTGTGCTTCGTATCTGTTCATTCAACGTGGTAGCTTTGACTTTCCAATGGGAAAATCATCGTTGACCCACAATAGCATGTGGCACACCTTTAACTTCGAATAATAATATTCATTACAATACGTTTCTTGCACGGTGCTCCGAGGCGAGACAAATATGCAATTGTCCCTCAAACGTTATTTTTTATTATATATTATCGTCTCTCGTCCGGTGCTGCCACCTACAGCGCTTTTCGTTATAGTTTCCGGCGGATGAACGTGTACGACGCACGTTTTTTTTTCTCATCTCGCTTCGATCGTAGTCAGGAAGACTCGCAATGTCGAGTTCTCTCGGATGTTACACCTACGGGGATAGAACGTCAGATGCAAGTGCACAAAGTCGCGTTATTCGTCCGCGAGTTGGCTACAATTAGAGTACGAGAGGGAGAGAAACGGTGTGATATGTAAGAGGCGAAGAAAAAAAGAGAGAAAAGTTACCACACTCACAGTTCATCGACCGTTACGCCTGTACGTATGTTTTGAACAGGAAAAAGCGAGCAGGCATCGGAGGTTTCTCGAATCCGCGTGTAATACACTTTTCAACCATCCGCATTCACCTGTGCATATGCCGCGCCCGACGAATGTTTTCTTTGCATTCACTTATTCACACGTTTTACATCGCTCGAGGGATTTTATCTTTCTCCGTCGATCCGTTGATTTTTCTGTCCAGCATTTCCTTTTCTCTTTCCATTCTCTCGGGTTATTATGTACATCGGAAAGACAGTGATCACGTGGACACGCACTCTGTTCGAAATGCGAAAACATCGCTCGGATCGTTGCGCCATCTGGCCGACGGTAATTTATACTCGCGAGACGCGGTTCTTGTTTTCACCTTCGATCGCGAAGCGTCCGTTATGTTTATACGGAACGGAAATGCGAGGGAATGATGCGGAGACCACCTGGTTGCTTCGCGGAGAGATATTGCGAGTGAGAATAGTCCGAACGTGCCTCAATAATTAAAAGAAAATTGATCGCACGAAGGTTAAACACGGGCGGACCGCATGGGAGTTGCGATAGATTTACGAAAGCGGATCGAGACCACGCGTCGATTACGATAATCGATTAGCGACACTCGCGCTCGTTTTTTGGACAACGATCGCGGCTTCGCGCCAATTCCGACGAAAGGACACGCCCCGCGTATTGTGAAAAAAATGAGAGGACGGAATGCGCGAGTTGTCCTCACAGGAGTGAAGTGAGCGAGGCGCGAAACGTCCTTGACTAAAATCTTATACACGTATATTTACAATGAGACCCGTGTGACATCACGCAGCTTCTTTCTCCTCCGCTCTTTTGTCGCTCAGGTATGCGTGGACGTTGCGGAATTTAGGACATTATCGTGAACAGCGTTCCCTCGAATAAATCGTTAAAGAAGAGACAAAGAGAAAATTGAACGATCGACTGGATCTTGGGAAACCTCGTAGCTCAATCAATTCAATTTTCTGACCACGCGAGGATCGTCGTACTCCATTGATAATCCGAGAGAGAATTAGAAGCTGAATATCCCTCGACGATCGTACCGAAAGGGAAGAAGAAAGAAAGACGAGACACGCGAGCCTCGTGAAGTCCGAGCGGAATGAGCGAGACGGCGAAAGAAAAATGAAAAAGCAATCAACGCGGCAGTGAGAGAACGTCATCTTTGGCGAACCGTAAACGCGAATAACCCGTTCAACGCGAATAAACCTGGGAGTACGCATACACGTTGATACTTGGATATCCGAGCGTGTTCTCTCTCCGCGATACTCGATGGCGGATGGAGACCCGTTGAGCCTCCGAAGCGAAGACTGCTCAAAGTTTTCGCATGGAATGCGACCGGAATGAAACTATTTTTTTTCTACATGACGCTAAGCACGCTTGGAATAAATTCAGTTTTGACAAATACGTAAAATACGTGCGAGAAAGTTTTCAAAGTCATTCTTCCGATCGGTCACGCCATTCGAATTTACAATGTTGAAAACTCGATAAAATATTTTCGTAATCGGGATTATCCTTAATTGGAAAACTCGATGAAAAATTCATCAACTGGTTGCAGTTATTTTCACGTAATTATTTTCTCAATCGTGTTTCTCGTTTGGAATATTTTTAATGAATTTTTTTCTCATGTACATTCGTATATGATTTTTGACGCTCGATCGAGCAAATCGAGTAATTCGCTCGTGCAGATTCCGAGGAGAATAAGATAAGATTCCTCGGGCGCTCTTCAGCGTTATAAAACTTTCTATAGGAATGAAATGTCAGCGAGAGAACCGAGCGCATAAATACTGTCCAATTACGTATGTATATTTGTATGTGTGCATAAATAATGCCGAGAGTGAGAGGAACATTGGCAAATATCTCGAGAGAAAAATAGCTCCCGGGTGAAGAGGACGCGTTCGCGAATCCACAAGAAACATCCGAGATTGTATTACGCTCAGGAGAGTCCTTGCTCCGCGACTCTGAAATTGAATCTCGGCTCATCTACATATCAGGCTCGTTACGTACCGATTTCCGGCCGTAGCAATCGTATTAATATCATTCTCAAAGGTCAGAAGCGAAAGAATGGAGAAAAAAAACGAATTACGAGCACAAAAAAAAATTATTACCAGTTGCAACAATTTTCCAAGGAAAACTCGGTCAAGTAGTTTGCAATTTTTTTCTTTTCAATTGCGAAAGTCTTTTTCTTTGCATCTTACAACTCGCATGCATCGAGGAATTTTTTATTTTTAGATTATCTTGAAAAATCAATGATCCGAAATTATTGGAATTGGATACTCGTGATCACGTGACAAATGTCATTTCGGTCGTCAAAGGACAGTCGCGAGATCGGGAACTATTCCAGATCTCTCGCGTTTACCAATAGCGCTGCCGCTTCGCGAGAAATCCGTTTGCGGTAAGTCGGAGCAAACGCGGAAACTAAACATTCTCGTTGCACCTGATCGACTCGATATTATGCCGCGTGTGCGCGAAAGAAAACAAGCCAAGTTTAACGATTTGTACAAGTCTTTTTTTCAATTTAAAAAAAAAATGTTTTTCGTCGTCGTTGCGGTAGATTCAGCCAGATGAGCTGGAAAAACGGGTTCCAGGGAGTTATTAACTATTTTAAAAACATGTGGATAAACACAGAATAGGCGGACGTTCAGGATTTTTATATTTTTTTTACTTCATCTCTTTCGGTGCTCAAGGTTGTTCACATCGACGAAAAATTATGTCGACGGTAAGGAAGATGAAAAAGAGTTGTCTTTTATGACATAATTGATTATTATGTTGCCTGGAACGAAAATATTTAATTGAGCGTAATAAATCAGTCTCATAAAACTTTTTTACACGATAAACCTCGAAAAGGAAATTAAAAAAATTGAAAGAACCAGGAAAATTGATGTTTCTCGAAAATGACAAAATCGTACGCTGCATAATGATGATAATTTGCAAAATAAATCCACAATGCGAACTTTGTCAATTTCCCGCTCTGTCTGTCTCGTCGAAAAACATAAAAAACACACGTGACAATCGCGGTATCGTCTAGGTACCTGCCTGTATCGCGTCTGAGATAAGAGCTTGTTTTTTTCTTTCCCCCTTTTTTTCTTCACTTTTTAACGTACTCGTCAGCGCGATTTCGAATATCGCGCTTTTGTTTATTGTGCTGCGGTTTTTCGTCACACATTCATACACTGTTTACCAAACAATTTTAAACTCTTTCCCGGTGTAGCGTTTTTTTATGCTACAAAAGTTTGACTTTTATCTCAATTTTTAGTAAAAAACGAAAGCCGGTCATATTTTCATTTTTCTTCATTTATTATTCATGTATAGATTTTCTCTCGCACCGTTAGCACTGGTATGAAAATTTTTTTAACCAAAGAAGTTTCACTTTTTTCTAAATTTATTTTCAAATGTTATTTTCTTCAATTTTCATGAAATACAAAAGTCGAATTACCATTTTTTGAAATTATTCAAGTAAATAGAGGCGCCCTGATCTTGACTCGAGGCCTGGTGGATTTGCTCGCACTCCTGTTTGTACATACCGGGTATACCGTTAATTTGGGCGGAACGCGGAGAAATTACGAATTCCTTCGCTCCCACTCTCACGGCGTATCACACAGTGAGCCATTGTGCAGACACCTCGTTTGAAGATTTTAAAAAATGATGCTAAATTATCAATCTTTCTCACGGAACAAAAATTTCGTAATTTTTGCTTTGAAAAAAAAACGACAACACGTGTTTTTCGGATGAGTGAAATAAGAGTTGTGAACGAACGGAGAGAAAAAATGTCCGAAGATCTGGCTCAATAATTACCATAAATTCCTCGTCTGACTTCCTGTATCCGTTTAACCAAGATTTCCGAGAGAGTCTCTAGCAGTGAAATTTCTACATCATAAAACGTATAATGTAGAAAATATATAGGCAAGTGCATTTGAAAAAAAAGAATAAAGAAAAGAGAGGAGTAAAGAGCGAGCGAGAGAGACAGAGAAAAAAAGCAATGCGGCACAGGAACGAGATGTTCCGCTCCACAATTTCGAACTCGACTTCCCTCCCAAGACCGGTTAAAATTTTCGCATTTAATTGCATAATTAACGACGCCACTAATAACAATACTCGCGTTGATGGAAATATAATAATTGCTGCGAAATAAAAGCAGCGAAACTTCATTAATCAAAAAGGTCTACTCTCAAATTTGAACGTGTAGCTTTTATTATCTGACAACGAGAATCACGATACGGCGCAGGAGTCGTGCGAAACATCAGCACCGCATCTTCACGAACCTTTTACATGTTTTCATATATTTTTCTTCACCCGTATGTATTATGTTTCGATACGCACACGAGCTCATCCCGCATTCGGAGAGTTCATTAACGGTAGTGCGACGAGTTTTCAAAATCATTTCCATAAATACCTTGAGAGCTACGCGAGCAATCTCGTGGCTCAATCCTGGCCACCGAACACTCGCGCGCACGCACACTACCAGCAACGAGACTCGAGTTACGAGCGACAAAACTCGTATCCGCAGTCTAGTATCTTATATCTATGTAGAAATACGTACGAGACACTTTTCCGGGCGTGGATATCCCTACAGACACATGCCTCGATCCTTATTCTCGTTTCTCTCCCTGCGTTTTTTTTCTCTCTCTCTCTCTTATCCTCGTTCGAGCTCCCTTCCGCAACACAGAAAACACTGAAAAACTTTTTTGTACTCACGACGACGCGCACCGTACTTTATTTCTTCAGAGTTGCGCTTTTATTTTCTTCCTCGGAGTTTTCGTGATTATAATTATTATCGTTAAAAAGAACGTTACAGATTACAAACGCGTGCACATCCGTAATTCGTCCACAGCGAAGAAAACACGAAACCGTCGAATTCGTAGAAATTTCTGTTTCTTATTGCTCCGTTTTTTTTTCTACCGTCCCGATAACCTTGTCGCTCTCGTCCACGATTGTTAACACCCGCGAGATAAAAAGTGAATCACACGTCGAGCGGACGTACGAAACTTACCTATTTACAAGATAGGCGTAAAATGCGAAGCGTGGATATCTCGGTGGACAACTCTTTGGTCCCGCTCATCCTCGACTGGCAAATACCTCCGAGACTACCTGTGTGTCCCGCTGGCTGCCACTGCTCTCGACCCTTCCCTCCGCCCCCTCCACGCTCCGCGGGTGTTTTAAACGTTGTTTCGCTCGCTCTCGTCGCCTGCAATACTTGTGATGCAATTCCCCATCTCTCTCGCCTACCTGCTACGCGCGACTTTCTACGGCGGCGACCGACCGACAGTTCCAAGATTAACCGTGGCCGGCGCCACCCGCGCGAACGCGTGGAATCCACAGGTGTGTACGTCTCCTTCCACGCATTTCTTCGGACATTCCTGGATGCATTTTATTTCTGGACACGGATTTTGACATTTTGGTTCAAACCCAAATCAAGTTTTGATTTTGTAGACTTTATAAATTAAAATATTAAGCTCTTCCGATTTCAAATTTGATATTACGTTCAACTTCCAGGATCTATCCAAAATGAGAATTTCACGTGCGGGACGATAACTTTTCCACGATGAATAATATCGTACTAAATGTTTATGATAAATCTATTTACAAATTTGATTAATGAAAATAGTAGAATATAAATTCTAGACAGGATCGATCGATGTCCTTTCGAAGAAATGAGGCGCGAGCTCGACAAGCCATTCCGGCTTAATGACCGTGAGTTCGCGCATATAAGTCTTGGTAGTTTGTAGAATTTCACAAAACAACAACCTAAAACAGTGAAAATAAAACAATATGAATGACGAGACAGCAGATAATGTTTGAGGATATTTACATAAACGATCTCGATTACCATTGCGGTTGCTGAAGAGTGTACAAACAGCTGTTTGGATGGATATACAGGTCTCGATTGCCCCGCACAGTTTTATAAACCCCTGTATAGTGAAGATAAGCCGCATTCGGAAACAGTCCGGCGCAAATGCACTTGAGAATTGTTTCCAGATCACCTGTATTTGGAAATTACCGTGAGAGCGCATGAAATTGATGATAAGATAAGTTTACAAGAAAACGACGTACCTTTTGCCGATGAAAGCGGAATCTCTAATTTCTTCATGAGTCCTCGCATCTGCGTTCTTATCTCCATGGCTCTTCTCAGACCTTTGTGATTCAGGAAATGCCTCTGACACCAGGCTGGCGTTTTATTTTTTTCGAAGGCTGTATAAATATTTAACAAAGTTAGGAGATCACCCTCCTCAACTTCGAATTTTCTGTGAGCTATGCGTGCTTTTATCGCGGCTTGACCTCCGGCAGGTCTCGCGAAGACGTTTTGTACTTGGAGCATTGACAGGATCGTTGATATTTCTTCGGAACATCCCATTTCGCCTGTTTTAACATAAAAACATTTTTAAAATCGAAGCCATCGATTTTTGAATTCTTTCGTCATTTTTTCTGTTCCATTAGCGGATCATTGTACGAGTGAGTAATTTATGATGAACCTCACCGGAAACGATGAGACATTTAGCGAGGACCGGCTCAAGTGGCATTTCCGCCATGGTTAAACCCAGAGGATGCGTCAGTTCCCCAGAATTGTTAATGGCACCGAGAGCGTACAGTAGTTCAAGTCCAGCGAGAAGATTTTTGCTGGGTGGCGAGGATGGAAAATTGAATCTGAGAACGTTGTCGATACCGAGGGCTTTGAGTTGAAGGATCGCGGGCGCAAGGTCAGCACGCTGCATTTGTGGCGGAGTCGACTCAAAGAGTTCCTCATAAGCTTCCTCCGTGTATAATCTTTGAATAAAATAATTCATTATTGTATCTATTATCCGCTTCAAAATTAAAAATTACTTTTTTTCAAATAGATAACCTGTAGGCTCGCCCAGATTGAACACGTCCGGCTCTTCCGGCTCTTTGATCAGCCGAAGCCTTCGACACCGGAGCGATGATTAAGCTATTCGTTTGTGTTTCTACCTCAAACCACGGAAGTTTCGCAAAGCCACAATCGATCACTGAAAATAACATTTTCCGATTAAACAAAAATTATCAAAATGTATTTCATTACTGTATTGATGAAGTATCATTTACCGTGTACTATATTTGGTATCGTTATCGACGTTTCCGCAATGTTCGTCGCGACCACGACTTTGCGAGAATCTTTTGGTGCTCTCCAGAATACTTTAAGTTGCTCCGAATTCGGCAATGAGCCGTACATGGGCAGAGCGACCAATTTTTCTGTTAGAAAAAAAATTGAAAATGAATGGTAAGTCGTTAAATATTTTATACTCTGAGAAAATGATTTCTTCTTTTTTACAGGATCAGAAGTATGACTGACGTTTTCCTTCCTTGATCAACCTTGCATATTCATTGAGAAGGGAGACTGCTCGATCGACCTCTTCCATTCCTGTGAGAAAAGCGAGAATGTCGCCGGTCTCGTCGCTCTCGTGAATCTTCAGCGAGATATCGACGACGGATTTAACGTAATCTGCAACTGGCTCTAAAAAATGATGACATCGATATCAGTATATAGGACGTCTTAAAAATAATTTAAAAAGTCGGGATTATTGAAAGTATAAAAATGTTATAATCTGCAGAATTATTTTTTACCTTTTATATAAAATATATCGACTGGATAGAGACGACCTTCAACGCTTAGAATTGTGGCCGTATCTTTCGTCCTCTCCTTCGAAGTATTTGTATTAAAAAAATTTCTCAATTCTTCTGCATCAACTGTGGCCGATGAAACTATGACTTTCATGCTCTTTCGTTTCTGGAAATGAATAATATAATAATTTGTATCGTAAACGAATGATTTTCTCCAAAGCATCAAATTTAGACGTACTCTCAGAATTTTTTTCAAAAGCCCCATTATAATATCGGTGAGCAAAGTTCTCTCGTGTACTTCGTCTAGAATTACGACACAGTATTTGGTCAACAACGGGTCGCTCATCATTTCTCTCAAGAGAATGCCTTCGGTCATGTACTGAAAAACAATTTTCACAAAATTGAAAAAAAATCGATAATGTCGATTTCAAAAAAATCTAATAAAAAAATAAAAATTAGGTACCTTGATTTTTGTACTAGAGTCGGTAGAATCATCGAATCTTATCGAATATCCGACTTCGGTACCCAAAATGCAACCTCTTTCGTCCGCTACTCGACTCGCCAGCGAAGTTGCTGCTACTCTTCTCGGCTCCGTAATACCGACCATTTTTCCATCTGTGCCCCATCCTGACTCGATCAAATACTGAAAAATGATAATACGATCACCATCGCTACGTTAAATAAATCCCGACTTTTTTCTTGGTTCCCTAGATGGAAAATTGCTATTACACATTTTTAATACCTACAATTTCTTTCTACGTTTATCTTATGATACGAACATAAATTACTTATACAAAAATAAAAGTAAAACGTTTATCTTCTGCTATCAAAGGCGGTTATAGGAAACAAGTTTGTTTAATATACCCTTAAGTGTAAGCTTTTATCATCTTGAGTTATCGAACATTTGAAAAAAAGCTTAATACCATAATCGTCATTGGTCAGTGTTACGCATCTTTTCGTATTTAAAGAAGAAGCGTATGTACGTCTCTCATAAAACATTTTTCCGAACGCATGCTTGATCGTGCTCTAACAAAATGAAAGGAACATTTGTCCTGTTCATCATCGCAGCTTACTTAGTCTCAAGCAAGTTTCCAGTGCCACCCATTTTTTTAAATACTTAGTGTTGAATTAATAGTGTATTTGACTTATTTCGTGATATGTCGTTTTTTTTAAATTAGGCGAGGCGTTAACATGTTACCAGTGCGTGTACCCAGCGGTTAGCTCATGTGGAGAATCATTTGATGCAACTGGTACCGGAGTTGGAAATGTAACAGCAAAAGAGAAGCAATCGTGTGCAAAAATCGTATTCAAACGGAACGGTAAAACAAAAAAACCTTCTTTTGTTCTTGCATGACGATAATTATTTCCAGCCATAATTTTTTAAATTCTTTTTAGATGAAGTCAAAGTAATAAGTCGTAGCTATGGTGACACCGTAATACCAAGCACTCGTGCAGATGTAGAAGAAACTGTCAATATTTATTATTGCACCACTGACCTTTGCAACGGAACCACTTCGATTACCATTGCTTTTTCATCAATCATGATAATAGCAGTTTTACTTGCATGGAAGAACTGTTAAAAAGAATTTTTAGCATATGCAAATATCAGACAACAACCTTCTCACAGTAAATGGACATTTGATGTTTGTCTATTTTTTTATTAATCAATAAATATATTTAAACAAAAAATATCAAGTAGTGTGAAATTCTTCTGGTCAAAAGGATGATACTAATGTTTAAGTATTCATTATTCATCATTGTTAGAGAAATATGTTGTTTGTGAAATCGAGTAATTTTCTTTTAAGAAACAACGTGTTCGAAGTTGAAATGATTTTTAACCCTTCGTCTGCAAACGTTTTTTCCGCACCTCGTCTGCAAACGTAGGTCTTTCGCATCCGGCCATTATTTCTCCCTCAATCCAATCAGAAAATTCTGAAAAAATTCATGCTACTTCTCGAAATATTCATTTTGAAGTACCAATTGGAAAATTTTTGAAAATTTAATTCTTTTATATATTTTCGTTAAATAAATGAAGAAATTCGGAAAAAAATTTCGATTTACAAAAAAAATTGTAACTCGGAGACAAATTAAGATACCGGGATTTTCCAAATTGGAAATTAAAAAAAAATATTTTGTTTTATTTATCCAAAGCAAAGCTCAATTAATAAATGAATTGTCATCAAAAATTGGACCAGAGCGCCATTCCTTGCATCGAAAAGAATCTATCACTGCTTTTTTTAGCTGAATTTTTCAATGTTGAGGAAGAAATGCGTAGAAAAAAAATTTCACTCGCACTGACCCCTTGTAATTTTTTTCGACGGATTTCTCCCTCAATATTGCAAAATACAGCTCAAAAAAGCAGTGATACATTCTTTTCGGTCCAAAGAACGGCGCTGTGGTCCAATTTTTGATGAGAATTCACGTATTAAGGATGTATGTAGAGTCAATTCCGCAGTACATCTATTTGATTTTTCAATTTAATTCCGACGTCGAAATTTTAAGAGCAATAAATTTTTTGGTC
>JAPYYX010000466.1:0-54961 GCA_030522605.1 Cremastinae sp. B BG-2022a | reverse complement strand
TATTAAAATAATGAATTTTCAGTGCTTTCTTTGTGACCAAAACAACAAATAATTTTAGTTGCATCTTTGAATCACAAGTTTCGCTCGAACCTCCTTAAGGCCCGATGGTCCGAAGGGACAGACGAGTTGTGGAAGTGGTGTTGACGTCGGCAAGCCGAGTGTGTGTATATGTGGAGCATACCAGAATAGAGAGAGAAGAAATAAAGACATTACAGCTACTAATGCAGTATGGGGTATCTGGAAGAGAGCTGGTAGAGAAATAATGGAGAAAAGATTATTTTTGTTAGATACAATAATCAGTTCAGGTGCATTTTATTGGTTTGAGACATGGGGCTTCGGATATATTGCGCATTTTGAAAAGATCCAGAATAGATATTGTAAAATGGCATTGAGTATTGATAAGACAACTCCACGTCATGTATGGAGAACAGAGTTGAGAATCGTGACCTTCGAATATAAAATCAGAGAAAGGGCTTTAAGATATTTAAAAACAATATCTGAGATGGAAAACAGTAAATGGCTTGAGATAGGTCTCAAAGAAGAAATTAGATAATTAACAACTTACCATTAAAATGGGAAAAAGATTTTGCAAAAGTAGTAAAACAACTCGGAATAGAAGACTTGATCGAGCTCATAAGAAACGGAAGTGATAAAGGGATGGTCAAAGAGACCATCGACAGAGGACTGAAAAATTTGGAAAAAGAAACGATTGAATATGAATATAATCGAATAAAAAAATCGTTTTACAACTGCAAATATAAACACCTAATAGAAAATGAGACAGAACCGGGAAGATATTGGAGTGAAAAGAATGTAAACGGAGAGGATAAGGAAATATGGGCGAAAATAAGATTCGGGAACTATGGAAAGGATGGTAAGAAAGGAATTAAGGACTGGACATGCAGAATTTGTAGAAATAAATAAGAAAACTTGAAGCACATACTAATATGTGAAAAAATAAAAAATCGCTTATCCACAGAGGCAAAAAATATATAGAAGAATGAACTGGAGAAAATAGTACGTATTCAGGAATAGAAGAAAAGCTAATAACATCATTAAAGGGGGAACTGAATACAAATATCTGTAAATTCTTCCAAGAAGTTCAAACTCAATATAAAAAATACAAGAGGGAGGAAAGTAGAAATATATGCGATAATTACGACGAACTGGCAGGATGAGAAAGAAGAGAAGGATATAAAAAATATGAACAAGAGGCTTTGCGCAGAATTGCGGGTTAATTTAATACCATTGTTTTGTGGTATGTGTATGTCTGAGGAGAAATATTGTTTATTTTTTTACTGTTTGCATTTATGTTCGTCAACAATTATTTTGTAAAAAACCGAAACGGTTATGCCAATAAAATTCATTACTACCGTAATAACATTCTAAACAGAAGTGTGCCAAATGATTACAGATGAATTTTCATGTACAATCAATAAATGAAAACGAGAGACAAATCCGATGAAATTAGTCACTGGAGAGAATGAAATGATATAAAGGTTGACCTGGCCACAAGTGGTCAAGGTGGTATAGTTTCGTAACTATCGAGCCGGCCAGTTACTGCCTCACCTGCATACAGATCGGACGCACCGCTCTCAAGTCTCCAAACAGAACAACAACTATCGAATCTGCCTACAAATACATTTTAAACACACGTAAAGAGAATTCTCAATTTAGCTCTATTCTCCATGCAAGATCGCTAGAGGAAAGAACAAAAGTATTTATCGAAGATTCAAATAAAATAATTATCATTAAACTAATGCTCATTTTTTAAATAAAAATATTTGCTGCAAAAACAGTATGATGGAAAAATTAAAAAAATTAAAAGAATTGCATCGGCCGGGAATCGAACCCGGGCCGCCCGCGTGGCAGGCGAGCATTCTACCACTGAACCACCGATGCTATACGTTCTCTTCTATACGTTTCATGTCCGATATCCTCTGAGAACTGATTATACAGCACTTTCGTGTTTTAATTTATGAAATTTTCTATTTCCTTTAATATTCTAATTAAAAACAAATTTGAGGCATTAAATATTGAAGAAAATAAAAAATAACTAAAATTTTTTTTTCGAGTCACAGAATTTTTACCTCGAATCTGACACGCTCTTGACGAAATTGGCCAGGGATATCTCTCTGGAGATTCCACCATTCAAGGACTTGGTTTGCAACATACCGCGAAATAGTTGGATGAAAGTAGTTTCGATATGAATTCTCGGAACTACAAACACAGGAATAACAAGACGACCCTCGATCACAAAAGCAACTAAAGAAATAAATATTAAACAGAATTTCGGTAATTATTGCGAAGTGGAGCTCCAGAGGGGAGGGGGAACATTTATACCGCATCAATTCGTTGAAGGAAAGTAATAAGAATCATTTATTTAATACTTTTAATACAATTTTGTCAAATGTTAAGAAAACGTCCTCCACCTCTGAGGGGTGGGGGAAGGAGGGGGATCGATAGTTTTTGACCTCTTGAATACAATGCCGAAAAGAAATTGCGTCGGTCACCCCCCTTGCAAAGATATCCACAATTAAAAATAACAAAAGGCGAGGCGGAGATCCAATGGGAAATGGTTCCAATATTAATATCAGACAAAGGCAAAAGAGCTAGAAAGGTAACAGCCCCAAGTACCGAGCCCCCCCACCCCCGTGTAACCCTTGGTGGTGTTCAGGCGTGAAGTTTCCGATGGGGTCGGGAGGTTGGGGGGGGGGCGAAGCCCCCCACTGTCAAAAACTTACATTAGATGAGAAATTTAAATGGGTTTTGGGATTCGGTTGGGTTTGTGGCGAGTTGTGGGGAGGGGGAGGGAGGCGCCGCGATTCCTCTTCGCCATTGCCTTCAGGAGGTCAAAAACTGAAATTCCTCCCAGGGGTGGGGTCGTTTTCTATAAATTTACGAACAGTGAAAATTGTTATTTTTAATTGCAAATCATCTTCCCCTACTCCAATATCACTATTCTAGTACCCCTTCATTATTTACTCGCAATAAAAATGTTCCCCCTCCCCTCTGGCTCTGGAGCCCCACTTCGCAATAATTAACAAAAATAAATCAAAGTTCTTACTTTCAGAATGTAAAGTAGCGTTGTTAGATTCAATTATTCTGTGTTCAGTCAATGTAGAATTATGCTATCGAATATTATTAATATATATAGCTGTGTTGACAGATCGTGCAATGATACTTTTTTAACGCAAAAAAGAAAATCGCGATTCACAAGTTTCATCAAGATTACCATAACCGGTGTAACAGTATGAGATAAATTGAATCTTTTTACTTGAATGATCGGTTCACGTGCTTACACTCGATATCGTGACATGTGAACGTATTAAATCAATAATCACGAATTGAGAATCGTAAGACGATTTTGATTTGGTAAAAAAGTATACCATTAAAATGTATACGATTAGGAAAATAATTTGATTGCGGATGTGCTCAATTATCTTTTTTTCCTTTACATAGTAACATACTGTTACACGCATGAATATTCAATATATGTATGCTTGTTAAACAGCATATTGCAACATCTCAACTCAATTTGTCCTATTTTTTTGAAGTTAAAAATGTTTCTTGCTGCATATATTTCGTGTCAGATGTCATGAAGTAAAATTTCTAATATGCAATGCTTTATATATAAGCGATAATGATCAAAAGTAAAAAAAAAACAAAAATGAATAATAAAAAGGATTGTTAAATTATACAAAATCCATTTGTTTCTGAACGTTGACAGGCGGATGCGCTTATTTCTTTTGCATTAATCCATGCAAATTTATCGCTTGTCAATGCATATTGCTTTCGACACTAATTTTATTCTATTCTTACTGTTCGTTCTAATTTCCTCACACTTCTCATTATTCGTATTGTGCGCTTTTTTGTTTTCGTTTCTTTGAGTCTCGTTCCGTTGCTCAATTCAATACCAATATTTTTAGTCTATATAATAATTTTCATTCGGTCACGTTTTTCTGTTACATACTTCGAACATTTCTTACCCAATTTCAAATTGGTTCAATTTTTTTTCTAATCTGATATTTTTACGTAGCTACATTTTATTTATTTATTCTGACATGTAATTCATATATCGTTGAATTTCATGCGGAAATATTGAAAGCAGAATTTTTTTCCGTACAAATCGCGCACAAGTTGAATTTCTTACGAGTCGAGTGACCTTCGAGAATTCGGAACGGCCTTCAGAATTTAGAATGAAAAAAAAGGTGATGATGCTTCGCTCATAATTTCACGGTCGTGTACTCGACCACATTTCTCATCACCTTTCGCTTCTTGACACGAGTTAATCGAGCAATCGTCATGTAAAATGCATTTATCGTTTTCATATTAAAAACAAAAATTATTCATTGAAGTATTTTTTTCCGATTTCTTATCGTTTTTTACCTCTCTTCGTTTCTTATTCGGATTTGTTCCGTCGGACGACGTCGCTCTCGTGCGCTGTGTTGCCATAACCGACACGACGACCCCCGCGTGCGATCGAGATCGTGTGTGTGAGAGAGAGAGAGAGCTAGATCTCTGGGAGGGAGACAAGCCGAGAAGCACGCAACTCTCGGGCTCTCCCATTACGCAATGCAACGATTTGATAATCAGTGTTTTTTTTGCTTCTTGCTTTCTTCTATTCTTTTTCTTCTTTTTTCCGTTTAGACTTGTGCTCTGAAACATTATTCAAATGTTGATGATTTTAAATAGGGATAACCATCACTGATTGCATATAATATTACAATAATTAACATGAAATCAAAATATATAAATTATTTATAGTTCGTATATGAAACTTGGTGTAGATGAGTCGTATCTCGATGCGTTTGACAAAAGTTAGCAGTTAAGTTTCTGAAATAACGTATTTTTTGCAAATTGAAACAAAATGTAAGAAACGCCTGTGGATCTTTTTCAACTCTTCTACCTTCTGAATCCAAACTTCAATCGTTTGGTTCTTTTCGCTTGGGTCAAACAATCGTATAGACTGTTTGCCCTCTGATGTTCTCCGTGTTCCTTGTTTTTCCGCAACAATCGTCACCGTCTTGATCAACTACTCAAAGGCTCCTTGCCAGTCCGAAGATTGATCAGCACTCGGTGTACGCAAATCTATAGGCGAACGCCGTCGATCGCGTTTATTGCGAGATCGTTCACGCGAACGGTCACGCCGACTTCGTGACGACTTCTCCCTTTCCTCGCGATGTCTAGCGCGCGATCGCGGAATTGGGGTGTATCGAGAAGTCGTCTCTCGCGAATCCGATCTCGTTCCGAGATCTTGAGTGCGAGCGACCCATCGTCGATTCTCTGCCCGTTCACAATACTATTATAACACAGTGTTCAGAACTTCACTGACACTTATACAGTTATTGTAACACCGTTACACGCACGTCCCGGGATAAACCAAGTCCTTTATCCCACTTCTGAACTGTAAGAAACGCCGAACACGGGATTGTATAAAACGTATATAAAATATATTGTATGCTCAAGCGCGTGACTTCGCGTACAAAGTTATATAATATTAGAAATAATAGAGATACTCTGCGGAAACGATGTTTCGGGTTTGAAGGTCTCTCGAAGAGTGATCGTCGCCTCGCTCGTTGAAAAGTCGATCCTCTTGACGAGCGTAGAGCTCGCCAGCCCTTATCCAAAAATGCGTCCTAGTATTTATCGCATTCAAAAACAAGCGTGTCGGGTGACGGCCACCCGAGCTGAGACGTCGTCAAGTGCGTCGCCTTCGTTGAAAATCGGCGCCGAAAAGAATCGTCGCCTTCAAAAATTTTTATTACCATATTGTTCAATGATTTTTTACTTTACTGTAACCGCCAAGCGAATGCGCGTGGAGGAAGATACGATGCAACCTTTTTAAATTATTTACTTTTTAGAGGTTAATTGTTACAATGAATTCGCTTATGGAACGGAATACGTGTTTTTCTAATTAATACTGAATTAAGGATATTTTATTTGAAATAGTAATATCAATGTATAGTTAAGTTATTTTATCGTCAAAAATGAGCTGGGTTAAGAATATTAATATAAGGTGATGTATATTAGCATTTGAAAAAAGAAAAAACGAGCGGTCATAAAATTTTTTCAAACCAATTCTATATAATCTTGAAAGTTTGATTATCAACGTGTACGTTAATAGAAAAAAAACGATCCACCGACATTTGATGTGACAGGGATGTATCCTTCATATCTGGATACATCTTATAAATATACAGTATGTATTATGAATTCAGAATGTTGTGTAGAGTTATTCCGTATTTAAGAGTGAAGGGTAAATGAGCAAAATCAAGTTTAGAATATAGGAAATATCACACCCCTAAAGCAAGGTATCCAAAGTTCAAAAAATTACAAAGAAAATTCACGGTATATACAGAAAAAAGTTTGCTTTAGTAATTACATGTCAACACACCTGCGGAGAAAGTTCAGACAAGTCCGAATTATCCTTTTTGGAAGTGTCAATTTTGGAACCATCCCTAAAATTCCCGATTGGTCGGGAGGGTGGCACTTTTCTCTATGCTGAGCTGATCCGAACTGTCTGGCGAAGTGTTGGTTGAAAAATTACGTACGGACCTGCTAAGAAAAGAAGAAAACTGCTACACACTCCCTTTTTGTCGTCCCTCCCTTTTGAGACCCATGCGTTTTGAAAACTCGTGGTGCCTTCTTTTTTCGACCGTTTGTTTGTTATTTGAGTGGCATAATTGATTTGAGACTCTTCGGGATCTTCGAGTCTCCCGATGAGTCTCGTATACTATGCGGAAACTCGACTGTATACATAATTGTTCAAACGACGCGCCGCTATACCTAATCAAAACTGGTTTCAGTAAAATTTCATCGTAATCGGATGATTGGTTCAATAGCGCATATAGATAACTTGAGATAATTATTTTTATACTATATCATTGCTAATCATTGGTAAAGATTGGAACTTGTAAAAAATCGTTTTGAAAAGAGGTTTCGCAACATAATCATCTTCAATAGAGAACTGTGAAATTTCGAATACATAGAAATGCTTAAAAATTTGAATTAATTAATTTTTCAAGTCATTCCTCATCTCGGATTAAACTGACAGAATCATTCAAGTAAACAATCAGTCTATCGTTTTTTTTCTCGCGGTGTCGCAGATGTTTTCGATCTGTCCTCGAGTGTGTCGTCGAATTGACGTCACCCATGGTGCGAGTACGGAGGATCATTGCAGCTCAACCGACGAGGAGGAAGAATAATAAAGTCTCGATGCGCCGAGATCGAATCGGCTCGCGAGCGAGGACCGAACGCGGCCTTTCACCGAATGCAGACACTCCGTGCGCGCTCCCCGATGCCGCCTTCTTCTCCTCTTTTTTCCTTTACGTCATTGCTATCCTTTTTTTGTTTTCTTCCAGTTCGCACGTACACCGCATACTCTCGATTTGCGCGAATTATTTCATTTTTATCCTATCAATCGATATTCAATTTTTTAATGAAAATACACTTTCTATATCACTTTTATTTATCGAAACAAAGAAGAAGAATACAGCGATGACAATAGGAAAAAAATTTGGCGAAAAAGCAGCGAAGAGTATGTACTCGGTGTCTCAAAAGTTGACTCAAGTAGTAATATAACAGATTCACAGCGAAATCCTGCGGCAATAAAAGTATTTTGAAGTTTTTCGATCCGAGCTAAATGTGAATCGTTACGGACGATTAAGTTTAGCCAATTAGCGATTGCACGTGACAATAGGCTCTCCGTCACGTGATTCGCACACTCCGCGGATTGACTCACGTTTGACGTTCGTTGACTCGTTACCGGTATGCCGGTTCCATCAGAAACGCCTCCGAACTTTTCGACGCGAAGTACCATCGAGAATATTATATTTCCAATTTTTATGGAAAGTTTTGGGGCACCCTATACCGATGCAATGAACAGCTCATGCACTTACGCGGCATCAGCTTTCACTTCATTCGCGTTTGTTCTAGCAACCCGGAGGAAAATCTGCTTCGAGGAGAATATCTCCCTCTTTTTCTCTCTTCCCTCTTGTTGCGCAATCTTTCAAGGATTCTACAGAGGATTCATAATCGCTTATTTTGTCGCAACAAATTCAGGTACCCTTCAAAAAATGTTGAAAATTGTAGCTTTCTCATTGATACTTCAATAATTTCTGAAGTTGTTCTTTCTTTTTGTTGACGATTTCGAAATATAATTTTATTGGAATGTTGAAAACGTGATGACGAGAATGAATAGGAATTCCCGAAGACTGCGTCCATCTGTGGAAAATTTATAGTGAAAAATAAAGGAAAAAATGAGGATCAAATTAATTATAGACTGGGCAAAAGCTGCGTACGCAGGAGGAGTTGAAGATGACAAAAGGAAGACAGATGTAAAATTTTTCTTCGCTCTTTTTCTTTCACTTTTTTTCTATTCCGTCGGTCATTTGTCGTCGAGAGTCGATGAGAGAGGGCAAAGTCAACGAAAAGAAGAAAAAGGGAAATATTTTTAAGAAAGAAGAAAAAAGCGTGGAACGTTTATTTTTCATATTTTTTGTCCGTATATTGCTTCTTTTCTCTATCCGTTCTTTTCTCTCTTTCTTCTTCTTCTTTCGCGAGAGTGATGACCCGACGAAGAGTCCTCGTCGAGAGTTTTCGACTCGTCGGAAATTGTTGGCTCTGCCACTTGGAAGCTAATCCAACACTCGTAAAAAGTTTGCAAAAGCAAACTCGACGGAAAGAGCCCAGAGGCGAGGCAAAGAGAAAAAAGAACCGACGGGCAAAAGCTGCGTCGAAGAAAACGTGAAAAACTTGCGTGTTGAAAAGTCTTCACCTCTTCGTCGCTACTAGAATTATTCGTGTCAACAATTTTTTCATTCACAGTTGCAAATAAAAATAAGATTATGAGAACTTAAAATCACTGTTTATTTTGAACCTTAAAAAAGTGTCACTCGAAGCCTTTAATCTGTAATTCTGGTTTTGCTCACGATTTAAAGTAACCGCGCATCAGCAGCAATTAGCAAACAGTCTTGGACATGTATACATAAAATAAGGTTATTTCCAGTAAGAATCCGCAAATTTCTAAAAAAAATGTTGTCCATTTTTTAAGTGCTGCTGTTCTCAAAAATTAAAAAAAAATACATGCTTCTTGCATAATCTGCTTAATTTTTGTAAGAGCTCACAAGAATCTCTCTTAAAGTGTTCCGAGATGAAAGCAACGATGATCATGCTTTTTTGAGATTTTGCAAGAATGTTCTTTGACACCAAGAACAGTCGACTTTGACCTCAAGCTAATCCATTCAGGAAAAGCTAAAAAAAACATTTTTGGTTTAACATTTTTTTTATTTATGAAACAGTGTTTCAAAGTCAGTAAAAGATGTGAAAATGAAAAGTTTCAATTTATAAAAATATAGACTAATTCATTGTTGCCAGTTATTAAATAAAGGCAGAATGAATGAGGTCTTGTTGAAAAGAAAAAAAATGAACACAAAGTATAAAAAAATGTTTAAATGCGAAAGAACGTTGATCCTACTCTCGGAGAACGAATAAAATCTTGGTTAAAAAAAATTGAAAAAAATCAACTCGTATTTCTGATGGTAACGGTGTCCGTTCTCCTTTCGCCTCTCGTCCGTGCAATCCTTTCGTCCTTAAAAACTCGATAACCACGAAGGAAGTCGAAGATAGCTGGCCCGAATTCACAAAAATCCACTTTCCGAGCAACAGTGACACATTTGCGGGCATTTTTTCCAAATATTTCGCATGCACGTCACGAAATTATCATTTCGGCCTTGTGCCATAAAAAAAATGTAAGAATAAAAAGTATGAGAAAAGAAGAAGAAAAATAAGAAAGATGAAAAAATCGCCATTAGCAAAACTGTTATAATTCCCGTTAGGCAAAAAGTTTCGAACGACTCTTCACAGTTACCATTTAAACACGTTTCTTCGATCTCTTTCCCTCGAAGGTCACTGAGTGCTCACTAATTTTCATAAAAATAGGCTTCGAGAAACAAAAAAAACGAAAAAGTAAAACAGGACAGAGTGTTCCTTCGAATTTCCATTTTTGAGATATATTTGTAAAAATAAAATCGAAGGTCATCGATGGATTCCAGGTCGATGAAATTAAATGAGAAGGAGAGACGAAGGTATTTTTATTTTTCGTTTGCGCAAGTGCAGGAGGCTCGGAATACATTTTATCTCGAACGTTCGTGACTTCTCGCCATATTTTTCAGTACACTTTAAAAATGTATATTTATGTATATATTAATCGATCTATAGATCGGTATACACACATGTATACGTACACCGAGTAAGTACATATATTTCACCGCTGTACACCTTGTTGTCCTTGGTAAACGTTCCACACGAAACGTCGTCGGCTCTCAAACTTGAACAGATTTATCCAGAAAGACTCCTTCATAAAGAAGACAAATTCAACGTAAATTGATTGAAATAAAATTTGCACTAACCAAATTTAAATGTTACCAAATGGGTTTAATTATAATATTTTTATATTTTATATTTCTAAAGTTTTGTAATAATTTGTAAAAATTTTTGTTATACGCATATTATTTATATTTTCGATATTATGTTATCTCCATTAATAGTCTATGAATTCTATTGTCTAGAGAATCCACAATTTTTATCATATAAAAATCAATGCTATAATCAGAAGTAAAAAGATATTCAAGGATGGATGTATGTACATAATTCGTATTTATTTGATGAATTCTTTTATTTTTATTTGCAGAAGTAGAGTGCGAAATTTCAAGCCAAGTGGAGTATTCGCTGCAAGCGATATGGGGTGTGAGCATAAGGGAACTTCATCTCGCACTTTGGAAGCCCTGGAACGCGCTGCGGGACGCATCTCTCAATGGAACTTTGCTCCAAGGACACGCTCAGTATCTGACACCCGCAAAAACGTATCCTTTTATACTCCATTAATTATAAATTTATACTCTAAATAAATACTCTAATTTAAAAAAAAATTAGTCACATAAAAACACAATTCTAAACATTTTCCTTGACTTTGGAAAACAGTAGACAACCGCATGGCGAAGAAACGTTGAGACTCTCGTTACCGGCACCGGAGCTCGAGCTTGGAACGCCGCCCCGACTCTGTTATCCTCTCGTCATTTTTTTAACGCGGAGAGACAACAAGGATCCCCATCCTGACGAAACTGTAGGATTTTTAACTCCTAATCTTTTTGTTTAAATAATTTATAATAATAACAATGACACATACTAGAGTGAAAAATAATTATTATAGAATAATGAATTAATTCGAAGATCGATTTATTTTTCTGTCGTTCGAAACGTTAACAATCTCAATTCTCAAAGGTCGCCTTGGTGAATGTCGTTCACATTAAGGACAGCGTTTGCACACTGCCGACCTCGATACTCGCGCAATATCTGAAACAGGCGAACGGCCAGCTGTCCTGTCTAAAGGTGAGTCTCTGTCTCTCATTAAGGTATCACAAGCGAGACAGTCCCGTTAAAAAATTACAAACATAGTTAAACTTTCATTAACATTTTATATATTTTTCTTCAGATTTAAATTTTTTCTTTCCCGAAATATAAATTTTTGAAGTTTTGAAATTTAATAATTAAAAAAAAAATTATCAATAATAATAATCGTTAGCAAGGATTGAACACAATATTGGATTACCTGATTGAAAAAGTTAATGTATGGATGCCATCATGACTGTACATAATTCAAATCTATTTGAAAAACAATAGCCACATTCCTCAAATATTTATCGAAGTATTTTCGTACCTTCGATTTAAATCACAAGTCTATAACAAATCATGATTAAAAGAAACGTATATGTATATCAAAAATATCGGCTGTCGAAGAAAGCCGAAAAAATATGAAGATTAAAACTATGCAACCTTCATTCATTAGTTTTTTTTACTGAAATAGTTATTTTCGAAAATTTAATAATTTCTTCAAAAATGTTGAGTTAGCTCGTAGACACAGAATTTTCGTTTTTCGAGCTGAAAATCATCACTCTCAAGTACTTACATAGAAAATATTTGAACCTGAGAATAAGTTTTCCCGTTATTTAGTAACCCTATGGATATGAGAAGCTATCTTAAGTAAAGGAAGGAAGAGTTTGTTAAATGATATGAATTTTTTCTGTATTCGAGAAGAGAATGAATAGAAAAACTTTACAATTTAAAGATTAACTAAGCAAAAGACGAAACACAGTATCTGGATATTATTTTAATCGCTTTGTACATCTCATTGATGATATCTCATTGAATGATGATAAAATCGATTATGAAGAATCTAATAAAAACTGAATGGTTTCAGCAACTCTATTTAGCGACGGGAAACTCAACGAATTACGAGGAGAGTGACGTGTCTTCTGGGTTGGGTCCAGCGCTGGCACTGGCGGAGCCGTGCAACAACAACGGTGGAGGATCTCGAGGTGCTCTGGTCGCATCCGGAGCCGGGGACAGCGAAGGTTCTCTCTGGAACACGGCGGGCGAGCAACTGTGCGTCGTCTGTCAATATTTTCCACTCTCCAGGGCTCTTCTTCCATGCAGGCACACATGCATATGCGCCTCGTGCTTCGGAAAACTCGACAGGTGTCCTATGTGCCGTAGTCCGATAAAGAGTTACTTCTGTATCCGGGGCGAGGAATATATGCCTCCGGAAAAAGAAATAAATCCGTGCAAACAGCGACAGCCGACTCACGGACCTTCTCACTGGCTACACGACTGGAATGACAGATTGACCGATTTTCTTGGTTTTGCACGATAGAATCAGAAAAACCTTTGATTCGACACACTTTTATTCTTATAGAACCAGAAATATTTTTTATTTTCTACGAGAAAAAGAAACAACAACTCTTTTCATCTTTTTCCCGCGAGTTAAAAAACACATACACAAATAACAAAACGTCCATCGGCTGAAAAATTTAAAGAAACAATAAAATTATTGTTGTTTTTTATCGAGTCCTAGAAACCGAGGTTCTTTTTTATTCGTTCAATTTGTTTTGGTTTTTTCGATAGAGCCGTAAATGTCGTTCATTTTGTGTTCTTATCTCGATAAAAACACAAATAACAACACGTCCATTCTGTTCAAATGATCGACAGAAGAGAAATTAATGTAGATTGCTTTCTACCAAGTCCTATAAATCGACATTCTATACACTTAACTCGATTAGTCTTGGTCTGATTGAAAATTTGGACGGAAATATGCTTCATTTTTCGTGCAAAAAAGAATAAATGAGTATTTGTTTTGTTTTTCTCAAAAAAAAACGTATACATAAAATCGCAAAACGTCCATTGGCTAAAATAATTGAAACAAAAAATACATATACATTGTTTTTATCAAGTACTAGAAATCGAGATTATATTCTTTCAATTATAAATCCGCTTTCACAAAGGCCGGACAATTTGTCGAATGTCTTCCTTGGACGATCTCGTGACCTTGAAGAGTTCGTCCTCGATAGAAGTAAAAACTATTTTTCAAAAGCTTCTCATCTCAGACTCTGCAGATCGGAACGTAGATTTTCTTTCTTAATATTATTTTTAATTCTCGTAAACGAAATTTTCTTTCAACGAGGAAAATGGAAAAAGACGAAAAAAACTCATGCCAGAAAGAAGAACAAAGTTTAGAGACGAGGATGAGAAGAACCAAGTATTTTCATCAAGTATTCTTCTTACTTTTCCATTACATTTAACTTTTTTTACTTCGTACTTTAAGACGAAGGTTGAGAGGAAGGAAGGAAGGTTGAGGAAAATTGGAACAGACAGGATAGAAAATAATGTTGAGAGATTGGCACGCGGAGAAATAAAAGTCGACGCAATTGTGAGAAAAAGTAAAAATATATCTATGTATGTATAGGATGATGATGATGATGATGAGAATGAATATGAATAACAGTAACGATGCTAATTTGTAAAATTGATGGTCGTTTCTAGAATCGTAAGTTGTAAATACACAGACTGTGATAATCCTGATAATATCCTGTATAAATGTAGATGCGGGGTCATTCACGCCTACGAATATAAAAGAGGAGAAAAATATAAATAAATAAGTAACGGTGCTAGAGGAAAATGGGGAAAACCGTGAAAAAAATAATAAATTGTACAAGAATTTCCATTTGATTAACAGAACACAACCTCACCCCTGATTTTATGCAGATAACATTTTATGGGGTATCATAAAAGAGAAAAGTATAAACCAGAAAATGTAGCGAAAACGGTTCAGAAAAAAAAACTAACCATGTCCATCAGTCGATGATGCTTGATGTTTCGAAAAAAAAAACAAAGGTCACCTCCTCTGTTACAAAAAAACGACATTTTTTTTATCTCGAAAAATCAATACTCTCGTAAGAAAATGCGCATCGAGATTTTCACGACGACCGATGGATGCTCTTGATATGAAATATTAATTGTATAATTTAAGGATATTGATTCAAGAAGCTCGTGTAAATATAAATAAATATACATCCAAAATTTGATGAGTTTTTAAGTAGATGCGAAGGCCTATGGAGTCAATGTATTTTGATAGGTTTAATTTAATCATTGTATTAATTTATGCGGCGTAAGAATTATAATTCCAATGATAAATGGAATCAAAAGAAAAAACGAGAAGATGGATAGTAGAGAATGAAAAACAAATGCCCCTGTATAAGGAGAACTTGTACATAATTTATTTAAATAAATAGCATTGCTCATAAAAAAGGAGAATGATAATGTAAAGACATAGTAACGACGTAATATTAAGGAATCGTCAGACTTCAACGCAGTTGGGAATGGATTTAAGCATTTTTTTAAATTCTGTTGTAAGTTTTTTCATTTTGGTATCGACGTCGTCTTCCAGAACATTCAATTGTTTAGAAGTTTCCGTTATCCATGTTCCGATCTCGCTGAATTCTTGTTCCGTTCTCAAAAACCGTGATATGCACGGATCTGTGAAAAATCTATTTCGCGTCGTTTCGGGCGAGTTTTTTATTTCGTGTAATTTTTTTTTCACTACGTGACGGACAAGAGAAACAAAGCTCGAGAGTTGGTCACATTTTTCCATTGTTGGCACCTCTATTTTTCTGCTCTCTTCAATTACAGTGAGCTGGAAAGCATAAATTAAATTCGAAGTTTTCGAATTTATGAGTATTGATATCGTAAGAATAATTAGTTTTTACTTTCTTCTACTTTACTATTTGTGGGTTATAGTAATTTTTTACTGCAAAAATGTAAAATATAGTTTACAATTCGTACCATCCAGCGGTGAAAAACGTGCTGTTTCTTCATCCACTGCATATGGGTATCGAGAAGAATAGCCATTGATTTTAAATTCTCGATAGATTTCTCGTCAGTTCTCGTGTACGATTTTCCCTCGCCGAAGAGTTTCTTCGCGAGTGCAACTTCGTGGACCGTCAAATGCGGTAAGCCGCTGACATTCAAACTCGCGGCGTGAATTTTGCTCGTCAATAGAACTTTTTCCGACAACAATTCCGCGATCTCCTTAATATTATGACTTATCATACCGCATTCAGAAACTATTCTTTTCATTTGAGATTTCCGATCTTTTGGCAGAGACTCGTCGAACCTCATCTAAAAAAGAAATTTTATGAAACGTTGAAATTAGAATAAGGGAAATGTTTTTTCTACCTCGTCGTCGTTGGCAAACGAATACTCGTGGCCGAATTCGCTAGATGCGAGTTTCGCTTTGACAGCGAGATTCAAAGCGTTCTTCGTCGAAATCAGCCATCCGAGACACAGCAAGAGTTCTCGACAAGTGGAATCTTCCGGTGACAATGCATAAAATTCCATAATCGGATATCGCATGAACGCTAAATACAATTTTGTCGAGTAAACTTTATCTGAAACGTGAATAAAAAAAAATAGATACATAGTACGAAAATGAGTTCCTTTATCGATTTCTTGTTCGACAAACCGTAGCGATCGAATTCCTCCGCCATTTGCATGTCTCTGGCAATATGGTGACCCAGAGCGTGCAAAATACCCCACAGAGCTTGAGTCTGTAATTTTCAACTTTACATTTGCGTACATGAAGTTTAAACTGTAAAATGTTTTCTTTCCACTCACAGCTTCCTCGCTCTTTTTGTTATACTTCGCAGCCCGGAAGTGTTCCGGCACGATCGAAGACTCAATCGACAGTTGCAAGTGTTTGCACAAAAGCTCTATAACGTTCTTCACGTCGGTCATATTTTGTTTTGTACGTTTTATAAAAATACAACTTTCATGATGCATGCAAGTGCAAAAATAATCCAAACACAATTATGATTGTACTATTAATAATGAAAAGTAAAAATTATAGCAATTTTTGTCCAAACATTTTCATTCACACTATAACCTCTCATTTCGATACGTAAACACAGTTGTCATTTTGGTTAGGGTCAAAATTACAAAAGCGTAAGCCGGCGCCAGAGGGCGTGGGAGAACATTTTTCGAATGCAGTCTCAAGAGAGAGCACAAACAAACAATGGTCAAGGTCGAGCCTTTCTTTCCATACATTTTAAAATTAAAATAATTATTTATAACTTGTATATGATGTGGCTTTTATGACGATTGTTGTAAAGCTCGTACGGACCAAAATTTATTTACACTAAAAATTCTGAACGAATAATTTAACTTTATTATTATGTACTTCGTTGCCATGATTTTATTATATTTTTTTTCAACTATTTATTCGTTACTTTGCGCACTTTTTACTTTTGAAACAAAAATTTTATGAGATTTTTATTTACAGAATTTTTGAGGATGTAAGAAGCCGATATCGATCGAGTCTCGTCTCGGTTTATTTAAAAAAATACAAAATCTACATTTTAATGAAAATAATAAACAATAAAAAAATGTAAGCATACAATAAAAGCAGACGATTATTCGAATCGTCAAATAAAATATCATAAAAAGTAAAAACTGATTATATTTTTCTCCAACATAGTGTACGAATAAAAACAAAAAAATTGTTTCGAGAACAATAAAAAACTATTCGTATTCTCAGGCCTTTTCGAATGCGATAAAACGTCGATCATAATATTTGTTTTCATTTTGTTTTCCAGGTCACGAATAACGCGATTAGTGAGGAGAGTCATTAGCACCGTTTCACCTTATCGTACATTTTGGCATTCTTTTTTCCTTTATTTTCTGAATATTTATTAACGATGCGTATATAAAAATATATATATATTTTTTTAATCTCATTATTGTTCTTCGATTTCTCGCGATCTAAATAAGTCACCCATCAATTATTCATTCACATATTCTCATAGTTTGTTACATACAGTCTGGCACGTGTTAATTGTCTTTCATTTTTTCCACAGCGGTGTCATCCGCGTTTTTGAGCGGCCCGGTGACCGGCTCGGCGACGCCAAAGGAAGTGATGAACACATTCAGAATCGTGACAAGAAATATTCCAATCACCGTCAGATTGTTGACCGTATTCGCTTGCTGAACTTGATTGTCGTTCTTGACGTTGTACTTGCTGTTCCAGATGAGACCGATCCCGACGACGATCTGGAGGAAGAGACTCGTCCCGATCATCGCAAGAGAAGTCATGTAGTAAGGATGGCTCGTCGATTGTAAGACGTATCGGAACTGATTCGCATTCGCGGATATGAGTGCAAGATCCATCATCCCCTGGGCGAGAGTTTTTTTCTGCTGATAAATGTTGACGTCGAAGGGAAAACGTCGTCGTGGATATCTCGCGGTCGGACTGGCATCGTCGTCCGTCCGGCGATCGTCACGATCGTCCCTTCCGTCGTTACGTTTGTGTCCTCCCAAATCGTCGATTTCCGGTCCGTACGCTGGTGGACGGTTTCTGCGAGGATCGTTGTCCGTCTCTAAAAGCGGCATCGGGGCTCCCGGATCTCGATGCGGCCTCGAGGTACCCGCTGCCGTTCTATTTTCCACCGGGACTTTACCTGTCCCGTGAGTTCTCAAAGGCTGCAGGACGACGTTCGTGCCTGTGTAATCGTCCATATATAATATCACGTCCTCATTGTTGTACGGGTATAATTCCATGACGTTATTCATTATTCTCTCTTCAATGTCGTGGAAACTCTCATGACTTCGGCCGCGATCCTTTTTCCCGTTGCGATTCTAAAATAATGTTTAATAAAAACAAAAATTAATGTCACTCATTGAAATCAATAACGTGAAAATAAAACTTGTAATTTCAACTTATCAAATTAATACGAAAGTTGAAACGGTTTATATGTATATTTAAAAATAAAAAACAGAGAATGTTTTTCATCATGCAAAGTACAAGTTCACTTTCTACGTTTCTCATTTGCACAAATCGAAAATTCTTCAATATTCGAATTCATTTTAATTGAAGAAAAAAACATTAACTCGGTCACTTTTTAGAGAATCAAATAACTAATTGGACAAATCTAGAAATATTTTCAGATTTTTATTGATTTTATTCCATTTTTTTATCATCCTCTAACTCGTTATTTATCGGGAAGAAATTCTCGTACGATAAAAAAAGATTCTACCAATTTAGAGACACGTCAAGCTGTAAATTATACGAAAGAAAAAGAGCGTGATTCTGCAAAAAAATTTCTCCATAAAAAAACTGCTCAGTGGATAACCTTGAATACTTTTTTATTGCAGAGTTCTGTCGTCGGTCATCGGCGAGAGGAGAAAAGATGTAGAGATTAGGATCAGGCACGACGAAACTCGAAGACCTCGATGAATGGATTTAGCATCAGAAAAATTGTATTTCAACAATTTATGGATCAAAAAGTCTCCACTGTGTACTTCGTCTTT
Source organism: Cremastinae sp. B BG-2022a (assembly GCA_030522605.1). NCBI lineage: Eukaryota > Metazoa > Arthropoda > Insecta > Hymenoptera > Ichneumonidae > Cremastinae sp. B BG-2022a. Next base: position 36,265 of record JAPYYX010000466.1, on the reverse strand, counting down.
TAATATTCGCAATTTCCACAAGCGTTTCTCAGCACTATTTTTCGATTCTTCACGATTTTATATATTTACGTTTTTACGAGATTTGTCTACTTTTCGTCTTCTTCCTCGGTACAGATAATTCCTGAGTTATAAAATGGAAATAATTTGATTTAATATTCAAGTCCAGTAAAACGGTTTGTGAGTCACGCGGCGGCACTGTCAACTGAAGAAAAAAAATGGGAAGAGGTTCAATCGGATCGACTGTCCGCGAGCTCGTTCGTCGACGTTCTAACTCGGATGCGAGGTCTCGCTGATCGTTTTCATAGTCTCATACGCTCCCTCGCACACTTTGCGTTCTGTTCTCACTGGAAATCGTATACGAGATCTCCCGATCATGCGACCGCTCGCGGGATTCCTCCACATATACGTCAGACTCGGCACACTTTTTTTCGCTCATAAATCGCGTTACTCGATCACGAATATTCTTTTCGCGCAGCGTCCGATGCGATTCACCGGTTCGCGGGTTTTGCCGATCCGGTACAGATCTGCGATACGATGAGCAATATAAATTTTGTAGAATGAGTGACGTTTTCACGTACGATACAGACTTTCCATTGTTTTTATATTTTTTGAATTCTGAAACAACTTTTTTGGTATTGTCACATTCTTTTTTTTGGTAATCAGTACCAATTGATCTAAAGACACGGTAGTATTTTGACGCCAAGCAATAAAAAAAAATCGATATAAAATACCAAAATCGTCAAGACGGTGCCGTGTCTTATTAATACTAAGATTCAATTTTTTCGAATTTTCTATCTACGATAAAACATTGAAATAGACAAGAATTTTTTGGAGTGAAATTTTATTATTTCATGTTTTCATTACATTTGCATCTATGATTTTGCTATTAAAAAGTTTATTTATATTTCGCACGAAACTCATATACATTATAAATTCGCTCTTTTGAGTCTTTAGATCATTTGCGAAAGACGACATAATTGAAAAAAATAGAAAAATGACCTAACGCAAGGAAATATAGTACACGAGGCTAATAATTTTGAGTGCAACCGCTTTGTTCTTATTTTGCATATAACGTATTTCGCAAGACCTAGCATAATCCTTGGGGTATTGAACTATCCGTTGTCAAGCAAAACAAGGTACGAGAAGAAAATTTGAAAGAGATAGAGCGAGAGAGAGAGAGAGAAAAGAGCGCGACTGAGCAAAAGCGAGATAGTTCGATCTTCACAAAGCTGAAATAATGTGTGTTGGGGAGCCACAAAAATTCCTTCAGTTCATAGCAGGGACTGAATTGGGTCGCCACCACGTTCGATCTCAAACAATCAATATTTGTTCTTCTATCATTCTTTGTTCTCGGAGAAAAGAGTCGTTTTCTTTTCTTTGACAAATCATGGAATTCGAACGTCCGAATAACCGAGATTCGAGTGAGTGTTGACCGAACTATTCATCCAAATTAGATCATCAAACAAAACATTCAAATTACAGATAGCCACGCGCTTGAGACACTTTTTTTAGAACGTAACAAATTCGAATGTGTTGAAACATTTTTGGTCAATTTTTTAATCCATCAAGCAATTATCTTTTTGTTACAAGTACTTAAAATGTTAATTAAATTGTCACGATAAATTTTGACATGGTGATATTTCTTTTAGGAATTTGGCACTGAGTGATGCAAACGCGTGAAAAATGTTGTGCGCACTGCCCAGGATCCCGCAGAAAAGGGGGTACAAAGGAACCTCATGCGTGCTGTTTACCGACATACGTGCGTGGAAATTTAAAAGTATCGTCATTAAAAAATTCGCGCAGTCCCTGCGAGGCGGAGCGATCGGAGAGGCTCCGCTGTAAACCGGAGGCCCGCAGGGACGAGCGTCCGTCCTCTTGTTACGAGAGATTCGCCACAGCGAAAAAATTTCACGCGGAAAATCTGCAGCATCAGCCGTTGCCGGATCGAGTAGACGACTCGATCTTCAAAAACGTCCGAACGTCCATGAATTTTGGAAAAAAATTCGAGGAGAACCCTGACAAACGTTTGTCGAGCAGTGTCCAGGTGAACGGTCGAGGCGCGAGATTTTCCCGGAGGATAAAAGCCGGATTGGAGTACGGTCCGAGTTTGGGATGTAAGACGCCGACAACGAATATGGATCTTGCGATTTGCTGGGAAGCGCCGTTGGATCCGAGCTACGAACCAGCCCGGGCGGTTCACATCGACGGAACGGATGGCGGACCAGCCCCGGCGATTTTCACTCTCGTCGAGCACGAGATCTCTCAACCCGAGAAACATCGCGATCCTGCGAAATGTTTGAAAAATCCTCTCGTCACTTACGAGGCGAAATTCAGCAATCTGAGAAATCGCTGTCGTTGCAACGATCAAGGATTGTCGAAAACGTCTGAAAAGAGTTTTGACAATAATCATAAAAAGGCACCCAGTGAGAAAATTTCATGCCCGGAGAGAGAATTGTGCGATAAGTTCGATTCTTTTCACATCGATGAATCCGACGACGTTTCCTCATCCCGACTCGCGATCGTCTCTCAGAAAATTCAGCCGCTCCACCTGAGAAATTGTTCCTCCTGCGAATGTCGCGGTGACCGAGCCGCGAGGAAGCCTCGACCGAGATTGGCACACACGGCGCACACTGGAGCGAGAATTGTTCGCAGAAACGGACTACCGACGAGACTTAATGTTCCTCGGCCCAGAACGCCATACGCGAAGAGATCTTTCTGCATCGACACTCTCACTCCCCCTTTCAGCATCATTCACGGATGCAGAGACATCGATTATCCCGAACACTGGAGACTCACTTCCGTTTATCAACAATCCTACAGGAATCCGTTGAAATGATAAAAAAAAGTTGCTTCAAATTATTTTAAATTCAATTGAATTTGAGGAAAAATTTCACGACGACAAGTAAAATAGTTCAGAAGTTCTAAAAAGGAAATTCTACACGAGTCGAATTATTTCGAAAATGTGACGTCGCGCGTACACTTCATATCATGGCTCGTCCCCTTCCGTGCAGTCTCATTTTTGTGACATCGGCTCTACTGAACTTGTAATCCCGTCCGCGAAAATTTCTTTCTAGACGATCAACCGCCAGTTTTTGCAACCGATTGAGCAAATTCGGATGAGGGGAGATACATTGAAGAAAATGCGATCTCGTTATCGTCCAAATTTCGCATATTTCTGCAGCGAGGATGCTCGAGGTTCTTTGTTCGTTCTCCATTACCAGGGATACTTCGCCGAAGGTCGCGCCGTCTTCGAGGTGACAAACCTGAAGAAAATGAAGAGTCGAAATAATTGAGGAAGAAGAAACATACCGAACGATGAAGTAGAAATGTTTTTCTTGAAGAATGATAACAAAATAAATGAGAAATGGAAAAACCTCCTGTCCCTTGCTCGTGTAAACAGCGACGGTTCCCGAAGCGACAAAATATAGCGAGTCACCGACAGTACCGGCCTGAACGATCACCTCGTTCGGAAGGTGAGCCTCGATTTTGACAAATTCGAGAATTTTTGCGACGACCGGTTGCGGCAAGTGTCGAAAATACTCGACGTTCTCGACGAGTCGGGAATAATTGTGGAGCAAGAGCTCTTCTCTCAAATGCGGCGAGAGTTGACTGACGACGTGCTTTTCCCGATCAAAATGATTTCGGCTGCAGTACTTGAAGTACTCTACGAGACGATGCTGAAGCGAGGACGACAATTCCTTGTATCGCATGTATTCCTGCAATTGGCCAAGAAACTTCATATTTCTTTTGCTGCTCGAGTGAAAAGTCGTCATTAGTTGGAAAAACTGGGCTGTAAAAATCAAACGTTCTTCAATTTTTATTTATCACAATAATGGGAAGAAAAACACGCAGAGAATTTTATGACAATTAGAAACACATTTTACTTTTTCAAATAATTCATTTTTCTTATTTAGTAAATATATTACACCAAAAAAATACGATTGAATAATTTTTTCAATTCTTTGCGACAAATATCAGGACCCAACGGAAGTTGAACAGAATTTTTTTTCGCCGGAACTAATTATATATTCCTTAAATATTGCACGAGAATATTTATTCATATATAGATGGGAGATGATTTAAATTTTTACCAATTATGTAGATAAATCCTATCCTTCCGATCACCGTCAAAAAAAGGTTCAATAAAATATCTTCCGGCGTTTTCATATCGAGGAAATGGGAGGACGAAACGAGGGACACGGTTGCTCGATTGGCACATGCCAAGTACATTTTCCATTTACTGTCTTTGTCCTTCATGAGTTCCGACATTATCCACGATCTACGATTTTCGAGACCTTTCTTCAATTTGTGCTAATTTTTTTTATTAAAATAAACTTCGTTTGAGTATTTAAAAAATTGTTTTTTTCAAGATTTTGAATCCGCCTCTCTTACCCTCTATTTTTGTTGTTCCAATCAATTTCCCGACCTACGTGAGCAACGTACAGCTCGAGGCACGTCGACCAGTGAATGCATAAAAAAATTATGGTCGACATCTGATATATTTTATATTTGTGAAAGGAAATTCTGTACAACTGTTCACAAATTAATATGAATTAATTAAATCGAAACTAATGAAATAGAGTTTTTAGATCACATCGAAACGAATGTTAATAATTTTTAGTACGAACGTATCTGAGCTTTCCGGAGTAATGAACTATCGTTCTCAGGCGAAATATTTTCGTTAGATTGAGAGCAGGGCAATACCACTTTACACTCTCGATTCCTGTGTTCATGATGCAAAAAATTTCCAAGGGAAAAGTTGACAAAAAGTCGAAAAATAGGAAGCTTTTCATATATTTGCTAATAATGGCAGAAATTGTTAAATTAGAGTTTAAAATATAATAAATACGAAATCTAACGTTATTTCGTACGTTTCTTTACAAACGAATCGAATTTTTGAAAGAAAGCAAGAGTTAAGAGTTGTTGACTTACCTGGCAACAATTTTTCGATCCAAAATGATAATTCTGGTACTATTGTCGTAATGCCCGGTATGAAGGGACATCAAGATGTCAATGCCGAAGAAAAAATCGATCACCAAAATAATGTAGATCGAATTTTTTGTAGGTTCAAAGTCAAAGGCTAGGATAAGCGGAATGACAATTAGAGCAAAAATCGTGAACGCCGTCATAAGAGTCTCCCAAAAGCTCCGTATCTCGCTGAACGGATAAATAGTGTAAGCAAAAGCTCTTATATGCCGGCTAATTTCGTAATTTATCGCCGCAGTGCTTTTCACGTATATCCTCGTAATTGGATGATTCCTCGATAATACGGACTTCCGAACGATCCATCGTTTTATTTTGTCGATTACTCGATCGCCGACGATGAAAGCATCGATCTCATCTTCCTCTTTTGTAACTTCGCAGTTGTGAACTATTCGTGGTCCTTTCTACATATAATATCATTTTAGCGATTAAAACCAAGGACGAGAGTACAACAATTCTGCGGAATTTAATGATAATTTGAACGTACAAAATAATCGTCCTCGAACGGTGAATCATTTGGTACGAGAGACATTAAATCCATAATATTCTAAACAAAAAGATATTGCCCGGAAAACGTGCATATTTATCATCCTTTGTATTATCGTCGGCACGTGACGTTTCTCGTCACGATAAAAACAAACTCGAAGAGGGAACAGCTGTTTCAAAATTCGACTGTACGCGCTTCCCTCTAACGGCGACGGGAGGAACCAACGTCGCTCCATATCGTGTTGTTGTAACAGCTGATACAAGTATATCAGCTGATATACGCGATGATGTAAGGATCTTTGTGTCTCCCGAACGGGGAGAAGTCTCGCGGAGAAAAAAAAAGAAAAAACCAACTTGCATTCAGTCACACGCTGAGCATGTCTCATTCGACGCGGTAAAAAACGCATCAATTGTATTTATTATCTCTCAGTCGCGAGTCAAGTCTCGCAGCGATCGAGTCTCCGTTTGGATCCTTTTTACTTTTTTTTTGCTTCAACGAACTGTCATTCGAACGTCACGAGCTCCGTGATTAGCCGTTTTATTCGTAATCAGTAATTAACCATGGATTCAACGGGTGTCCTAGACTCCAGTGACAATGACGATACGGGGAAAAATCTCAAAAATGACAAATCCGTACAGTTACCCGTTGAGGTGAGTTTTTCTTCGTTTTATGCGCAACGTAAATAATGTTGCACGAGGACGATGTCATATAGATACATCGTACTTTGTACAGTCCAAGCAAAAAGTTTTACGTCCAAACACGCTCTTTTCTGTAAGAATTCTGGATTTTTGGAGATACGAGATTGTATCGGTTCTAACGAATTTATTTATTTTTTTGGATACATATATGGAAAAAAAATTTTTTTTGAGTCAATATAGAGAATGTTTTTTATAAAAATTAACGAGCAAAATAACATTATCGAGTTAGCAAAAAAAAAGTAAATCTGCTCTAAGAGCTTCTCAGATGTTGACCTTGAACTCTTGAATTCGAAAAAGAGTAAACATTTCCAAGCGATGGTCAATGAAATTAAAAAAGTAAATTGCATAGAATTGAGCAATATTTTTATCAATCCCAAAATGAGATAAGATCATCAGGTGCGATTAAGATCAACGTCTTATCAATTATATTTTCAGAACGATTCGCAATGATAATTATCATTGTGTTTTTTTTTGGTTTTCATCCCTTTGAGAGAGGTTGAGGGAAACAAGTTTTAAAAAAGCTCATTGAAATAAGAATGATTTTGATCTCTTTTATTGCGATGTAAAATGCATTTAAACATACAAACGAATATCAATTTCAATTCGCAATTTAAATAATGTTGTGTAATTATTAATAAGAAAGTTATCGAGAAGTAAAGAAGGAAATGTTTGTTTAAATATTGTATTTCGGCGAAAATAAGATTTTTAAATAAGATTTCTTAATTGCGTTTCCTCTTTGATCTCGATCACAAAAAAGTATTTTGAGCTTTGAAGAAGAGATAATGAGCTCGAATTAAGTGATAAGATCGCTGTCGAGGCGCGTGTTGAACAATAAAAACTTTTCTTTTATTTTCACGTTTCTCAACCGTCAATCTTTCATTTCTCGTAATTCTGTTGAATTTTTAACTCACAGATCGTGATGGATATAATGTCTTATCTCTCGGTCTCGGACCGAATGTACGCTCGCTTCGTGTGTAAAGATTGGTACGATGCATCACTCAGCTCGAAGTACGTGGACAAGGAGGTTCTGATCGTCAGTCGGCGAGGTTCCGAGGACAATCTCAAGAGGGTCGTCGCTGCTCTCAAAAATTCACAGAGACCTTTCCTTCATTTTGTTTTTATGGAAGTTGAGCTCAGAAGAAGTTTACCTATCTGGGATCGTTATGGGGCGAACATGAGAAGTCTCGTTCTTGTAATTTTTTTATTTATCTACCGCTTCGTTGCCATTTATTTTCAGATACAGAGATATGGAAAATACAAAATTCTTGGAAAAAGAAATTCTTTTTCCGCTATACCAATTAATAAATTTTGAATTTGTACCATAAATTTATAATTTCTATGATGTAGCTGTAATATGAATAATTATAATTATCAATCACGATATTAAATGTTAGACTTTTATCGTGTTGCTTATTTTTCTATCGTGTCTTTTCTGTATTATTCCGGTTTTTGCTAGAAAATATCTAAAAAAATGTCCTTAATTAAATAATCGAAAAGGAAATTTTTCCAGGTATGTTGCTCCTTCAGTGAAAAGACTCTCGTCGAGATATTGAAGTGTTGCAAAAATCTTCGAGTATTGCACATAAACGCGTGCCGGGAATGTCTGATGCTGGGAAGACTTCTAGACAACGAGAAGGACGTAAGAGAGATATCGTCAAATTTCCAGTCGCTGGTGACACTGAGCTTGGGATGCAATCGTTATCTGAGCGACGCATTGTTCAACAGACTCGTCTCGATTTGTCCAAACCTGCAGTCTCTGAGCTTGGTTGATTGTCGAATCTCTTTTCACTCGGGACTGTATAAAAAATTTTATCCGAACAACGGAGAACAGGCTTCAGAATCCGTCCTCACTTTCATCAACATCTTGTCTTACATAAAGAGACAAGCAAAGTTGTTGAAACATCTGAATTTTGGGAGTACATTGATCGACGGAGTCGCCCTCGCGGCCCTGGCCTTCGTCGACAATCTCGAGCTCGAATCTCTTTCCTTACCTTCGTGCAATCAACTTACCAGCGCGAGTCTTCGTTGTCTCGCCTATCAGCCGACCTTGAGGGAACTCGACCTGAGCTGCTGCACGAGAATCACGGACTCTTGTCTCGTCTCCATTAGTCGATACCTCGTTAATTTGGAAAATCTCGACATAAGAAGGTGTCGGGGACTTACGGATTTTGGAATTTCTCACTTGAATCTTCTCCGAAAGCTCAGAGTTCTCGACATTTCCGAGTGCGATCAACTGACAGATCAGTGCATTACGGAAGGCCTGTGTAAGCCTCCTGTCGATGAAGATTCTTCGAAGAGAAAAGCTCGAGAAGACGATGATTTCCATCAGAATTTAGAAAATCTCAGTCCCAACGTTGAAATGAGTCACGAATCTCCGATTCTTCACAAATATGTAAACGAAAGATTAGAAGTTTTGTCTGCAAATGCTCTGAATCTAGACGAGAAATCCATCGAGAGCATAGCGATGACTTTTCCCCAATTGAGAACCCTCGATATTGGGAATTGTTTTATCGCCGTCACTGACAAAACTGTACAGGTACTTTTTCATACATTTTTTTTCGCTTCCTCGTACTTATCAAATTCATTTGATCCTCTATACAAGAACCATTCTTAAAATTTGTGAAAGCTCTATTTTTTTACTTGGAACTTTATATCATATGGAACAAATGAATTTAAACAAAATATTTTATAGTCTATTAAAGTTGAATCCTATCATATGAAACGGTAATCTTTCTTATTCGCAGATGATATTCGAACAATTAATTTTACTGCGAACCCTGAGGATTAGTCGTTGCGTAAAGGTGAGCGACGCGGGATTGACGGGAATGGGCGCAAGTTCAAGGAGCAGCGTTGCGATACCGAAAAAAATTGAAAAAAGCGTGGAACTGCCAAGTTCGAAACTCAGGATACGGTTGGGTTCGCGCGCGGAGGAAGAAATAGTGATCGATGCGAACAGAAAAAGGGAAGTGATGGAGTTGTGCGAAGATTCGACGATCCCCAGCAATGATCACGAAAGCTGTAAAGGATTTTCTCTCGTTCGCTTGCGAGGAATACGAGAATTGAATCTCTCCGGGTGCAACCGTGTCACGGACGTCAGTCTTAAGCACGCTTTCATGTTTTCGGAACTTCAGATATTAGATTTGAGCATGTGCCAACAGGTAACGATTTTTTAATACAAGATTTTTCACTGATAACTTCGCTACCAGTAACGAAGTAAATTACAAAATGTATAGTATCGTAAGAAATATGTACTACATAGTAAATATTGATTTAATTGAAGATAACGCACGTGGGCTTGGATTATTTGACGAGCAACAATCCAGCGATTGAGGACTTGAATCTCTCGCAATGTCACAATGTCACTGACATCGGTATTTCTTACGTAGCTCAGAGATTGCACAGGCTCAAGCGTCTTCGTTTGCAGGTAAAACTGAACACGTGTGTGTAATTTCACGCATTGGACTAAATTAGTGCCTATATGTATAACTACCTGTTTTATTATTGCATTTCTCCTTTGTCCATGAACTTGAAACACTTGGATTCTTACTGTAAAATTTAAATCCTTTTAAAATCTTCTCTTTTCAGAGCTGTTCCCAACTGACGGACCACAGTCTCGACTCCATAAAGTTGTATTGCAAAAATTTGCAATATCTCGATGCAAGAGCCTGCCGCGGTATTTCTATCGCCGGTATCGAGAGTCTCTGTCATCTGCACGTTAGTTACACGGAGCAGAGAGATCTCGTATTAGACAACGCTGTCGAAATACCCGACCCGCCGCCTCTCATGCGAAGATAGTCATACGACGTCTCATCACTCCAATTGTAAATCAAGTTTACAATCACGGAAGAAATCTCGGCATCAGACGGAGAAGCGTAATTTTATTGCGATATTTTTCAGTAAATTTAAACATGCAATTATTCAAGTAAAAAACATGTATTTTCACAAATTTGCAATATCCCATGAAATTCTTATGAAAACAAAAGATCCTTGATGTAAAAAAAATATCTCTGGCTGGAAAAAATATGTTGCATGCCAGATATTTATATACAGCTCGTGGAACTATTTGTTTTCCCTTTTCAAAATTTAATGACTATATTTCTATAATTCGCGATAAAGCAGGCTTGTAAACATTTGCTAAATGCTGAGACTGACTGAGATAGCATTGTTACACCTCGTCGAAGTATCAGCGCTCTTTATTTTGTACGTTTATAAAGTGTAAATATTGATGTATGACGTGGAATGATAATGGATCGTCAGGAGTACATTCATCGTGATTTTTACAACAAAAGAAAAACTAGACGCGCTGAAAGTATTCTTTCTCTTTATTATTATATCATATTTATTATATTCATTAACACGACCTCCGTTTAAAATTCTTAACAAGAATGATCAATCGATCATCCTGTAAAATACATGACTCTAGTCTCTCAGCTTTCAAGAATAGTCACGTTTTTTTTATCTTTCAAACCTATTGTTAATCATATCTCGTTGTACATTATTTTCTGATGTCAATAATTTTGTATAGTTTTTATTGGAAAATAATCAAAAAGTACCACATCCACTAAACTTTATTATAATTACCCATTTACATGCATACCCATTTACAAATTAATTTACCATCTGACACCGACGACAGGATCGTCCAATATTTATATTTGCACACGAATCGTATTTATATTAAATTTTAGAGAAACTTAGCATTAGAAAGACCGTATGTTACGTCGCTTTTTAAAAAATTACCTGCATTTCGAGGTGACATAAGTAAATTAAAATTGTATCTATGCCTTGGGTTTGCTAAGTTTTTTTTATTAATGAATTCAAAAAATTGCAAAAAAATGTTTTAGAGGAAAATCAAACGAATTTTATAAAATCTCTTCGTTATTCTATTTTCAATTTTCTAAGACCCCAAGTACGTTTCCGATTAGAAACGTCACAATTTATTGACTCCAAAAAGGCAATGCGAGTAGATTATGTTCCCTTTACATTTTATCGTGTCGAGCTGTTATCGATACAGGATCCCGTTTTTACTGCGGTGATTATAAAATTTTATCTATGTTATTCATAGAAGTAAAATAAGTTGTTATAAAGATTCTATGTAAAATTTTAGCAATTTTCGACATTTCTCCCAGTGAAGTATAGTGTAAAAGTTTCAGTGTAATAAAATTTTACTTTCTTTAAAGTAGTTGAGCCAAATCTTGAATTTATTTCCAGTTACGCAAATTTTTATACAGATGTCCTATTCGCTTGACATTGATGATTCAAAAAAGTGTACAGATTTAAAAACACAATCCCAAGGTATTTCAGTGCTATGGCAAGAATTTGTAACAGAGGATTGCGAAAAAAGGGAGTGATGAACAAATTAATCGATTGTGCTCGTTATATTTTATAGTTGTTGAAATTTTGAAACAATATATCATTCGTAAGATATTTTTAATCTTGACACTTTAACGTTACCTTATAAATTTTTATACAATGTATCAACGTTTTCTTCTCCGATAAATTACACCAGTACAAATTCTTTTTTTGCCCTGTGACGTTCGGAAATAAAGGAAACAACATTTGCATTATTTTAAATTTGCGACGCACTTTGACGCACCGAAAAGAAATGTTGAATTATGATTTCAACTCTTAAAAAATATGTTTTCGATTCTTTCACTCAAACTTCTCGGTGTTAAAAATAATCAAATAAACTCATTACCGCACGCTCTTCTGTTATCTCTGTAACTATAAATTGGTGTAATCGAACTATAGTACTTTACAATCTACAATTAGACAATCTAAGTCTGGGCGCGCGTTTGTTTGTTTTTATCTGGCATTTAAAGCGATTCTGTTTACCTCGTTCATCTTTTACTCTTGAATTAAATCGACGTAATGAAATTTATTGACTGCTTAAAAAGATATCCAGTCTTTCCTTCTGACTAAAATTTTGAATTTTCGATCACACAACTCTCATAGAGCTTTCACAAATTTGTATCGCGTTCCTTAGTATTCCAACACGCTTAAAATAAAAAATTATTAAGACGAATCGACAATAAAAAAATGGACCTGAACTTAAAATTCTCTGTATATTAGTCACAGTTGGCTTATATTATTCAGCATTAAATGCACGTAGGTACAGAATTATAGATAAATTTTATGAATCTTAAGTAGAATTTTGATTTTACTTTAAGAGAAAAAAGCTTGGTTCCTCGTGACTATTTCATTTACTCAAAAGTGAAATTAAAAACTTACGAGTAAAATGGGTACTCGTTTCAAAAGCATCATCGCGAAACCTAATACGGAATTGGAAGACGAAACAAATTTGTAAATCAAGCGAATCTCAAGAGAGGCACAGGTTCACATTTTTTTGTCAATTCAAATAAGAATGCATAAAGCTCAAACTTTTTTCCTTTCTTTCGAGTAATTTTTATGATACATAATCCTCTTCAATGTAAATACGCAAATTATGGGATATCCATTTTGGAGTTATACTGCTTCGATTTATCTTTGTTTCTCTTATCCTCAATATTGAATACTAAGATGAACATACAAAAATACGATCTATCAAAGATTCTTACCGATGTAATTAGCAACGTTAATAACTTTCTTTCGCAAACAATACATCATTATCATCATCGGATTTCCCAGTTTCAGTGAAATTACTTTTCATCGAAGAAACTGTTCCACTTCCATCGTTCGAAAACTGAGAATCGCTTTAACGATTACGTGAAAATGATCAGCTTTTGTGACTGAATCATGAAACTAACACGTGCTTTGATGATTTTCTTTTGTCAATAACTCAAGAATATAGAGAGCTTTCGTACGAAGAAGAAAAAACCATTCGTAGCATCGTCAAGCTTTTTTTCATGTCGAGTTTACACCGATTTTTATCGATCTTTAAAATAGATGAAAAAAATATATTGAGAGTGAAAGGCTTTTTTTAATGGTTCAAGGATTTGCGAGTCAATCACAAAAACTACGAAAGATCTCTATTTTCCATACCATCAATATGTACAAATTAGGAACTCGCGCACTTCGGACACTCGAACCATTGTTTAAAAATAAAACAAAAAGAAGCTTAATACACTTGTTCATCGTATAATTATCTCCAATCTGAGACGATAAAAACGAGAAAAAAGGGAAAAGCGACGTACCGTTGCGAATATCAAAATTAATCGAAACTAATATACTCTCCTACAAGATATCAGTTCGTCACAGCCGTGTAAAATTTCAATGTTGTGACTGTGTTATCTAAATTTCGTTTGTTTTAATCCGTTTTCCATTATAATACAATAGCACTTCGACGGTTTTTGCTCAACGAAATATCAATGATGCAACAAATTCACCGGAGTTTAAGAAAAAATAACGATAAATAAAAATCTACGAAGTCGTTGGTGACGCATCATCGACGAGCGACGCGAGAAGTGATGCTTTGCTGTCGTCTAAATCCAACGAATCTTCGGCGTTGTAGTAGCTATTGGCGTTATTGTTGGCAATCGGTACGGACGGAGAATTTTCGCCGGTTGTTCCGAGAAATATATCGTCATCGAAATCCAATAAACTCGTCGATGGATTGTAAGCCATAACCTCGCCACCGGGAGCCGTGTAGCTTGAAGTTTCTACAACATAAACATGAATAACGATATACGTTTTTCCCGTATAATCTAAGGAAGTTACATAAATTTCATTCGAGACAATTTTGGTGATATTTTTCATGCTTATTTAAGGTGATTGCGCAGATTGCCTGGTTATCGGGAAAAAAAGCGATCGACTTCAATCACCTCCCTGTGAAGATCAGTGACAAAAAAACTGATTCTTTGAATTTTTCGAACAATCAATAATGTCGATAAGTGAATCGATCTCGTTCATGAACGATCTTTTTCATACTCAAATGTCGCGTGGTACATCTGAGCTTTCACCTTAAATGTTATCAATTTGACTTGTACGTAAGTATGTGTGTAAGCCTTTAATCAAATCTTAAAACTCGATTTTTACTCAATTTTAATTGTAATATCAATTGAAAATATTACACCCTTGTTTCAGAGAAAAAGCAATTGATTTAATTAATTGGTGAATTAAGTAATAACTCAAAATTAAGAATAAAGTCAACAAAAATTCGAACACTTATTACCACTATCAATTGTAATTAAGATTTCGTTTAATAACACTGAATCAGTAAACAAAACTGTTTTTCAATGTAAATTCGGTCATAACGAGAATTACAATTAAAAAAGCGTGTTTTAATTCTGTTTTTATATATGCGATTTGAGATGAGCGATTTTGAAAATTAGCCACGAACACTTTCACTACGTAAAAGTTAAAAATATTTATCTCTTGCCGGAAAATTGTTGTGGCGGTAGTTGAGTATTACCCAGTGAGTGATCGTCCTCGTCTCTATCTCGTTGCGGATCAAGCTCAGGATTTACAGGAATTCCAAAAGACATCGGATCATCAGCTCCAAAAAGCTATAAATTTAATAATGAAAGAAAAAATGTTAATAGAAAGCAAGAATAATTCCGTAATCTCCGTAGGTGCTGAGACTCGAGATACTATAATGCTGATTCGATTTCCTCGTTTGCACATTGAATTCTGAATTTTTGACGATACTGCCCGCCTATTTATTTTTTTGGTCGCTACATAAAAAAGTCAGTTTTGGGTTTTAAAATGAAGAATCATAATATTCGTAAAGAGTATCTCGATCATTGACATATTTTAGTAATAACAATAAATTTGATTAAGAAATATTAAATATTATTGTTCCCTTGAGGACGATCGATTTCTGTTTGTCGATCTGATCTTTCACAATTTTTTGGTCATACCTGCCCGTTTGAATTACCTTCAGTACGCTCATATGTAGCAGACTAATTATCGAAATCAATGCCTCACTCAACACACTCGGAGACTACAAATCACGTAGTACTTAAGAACACGATGTAATACGTACTCCAAGTAGAGTATTGGCATCAATACTGTAACCTTCTCCTCGCAAAACCTCTCGCAAATTCTCCAGTTCCGTTTGCATCGTCTCAAGATGATTATCGACTTCCTCCCTAAATTTGAGGTCAACAGAAAAATAAAAATTAAAACCAACTATTACGCGATTCTCTTTTTTCCAGAGTATGTCCGTTTGGAAAGTTGACTCGTTAAAGAAACTTTACGTCTTGATTGGCAATTTTGGGAATACTGTTGAGTTTCTATTTTTCGTTTTTTTAAAATAAGTTTATACTGCCGGGAAGCGAAATTTTTGAATTGATCGCTAGTCTGCCGAACAAGGGTAAAGACGCTTGACAAGATTAATTTTTCAATTCGGAAATTTGGGGATTGAATTAAAAAGATTGCATTTTACTGAAACCAAAGGAAGAGGAAAATGTTCGAAGCTCCAGGTGTATAGCGCTCACTAATGACGTGTTTCTTTCTTTTTTTTCAGCAAAATATTAAAGATTGAGGATGATTAACGAAATATTTAAATTAAAAATTAATTGTATAAGTTTAAAGTTAAATTATTAAATAATATTATATCGTTGTTCCCAATGCTCATGGTTCGGTTTGAACTTACATAGATCCTAACCTGCAGTAAGGAGCGTCAGATTTACCCGCAGTACTGACGCGACTCAACGATAAATCTTTAGATTGTGATGTCGAACCGGTCGATGAGTTTCCATTGGTAGCTCGGTCAACCTCCTCTTTAATTGATTCCTCAGCAACTTCACTCGAGTTGTCCGTCTGCTCATTATTTTTCTTCCAATTAATCGTTCCACTCATATTTTTCCAGTTGGAGCCGTTGCTCGTTTTATTCAGTTCATCTGTCTGTTCTGCCAGCATTTCTTCCTTCTCATTCGATGCGTTGGCCAACTCGTCTGGAATTATGAAAATGTCCTCAAGCTGAACAAACTCGGGATTAGTGTCTTTCGCTTCCCCATCATCAACGTCCTCCGAAGAATCCATTTCGTCGCCTTCGTTCATCTTATTTATGTTTGCGGCCATCGCTGCTAATTTTGAACTTCTCAAGGTCTTCACTGGCACGGGTTTCGCCAGATTCGCCGGTGGATCCATCACGATGAGCGGTACTGTTAATTCCTCTTCCGGGCTCACTTCGAGCATCAATGTCTCTTCCCTAAAAATCGAGCCAGCGCTATTGCCAGTATCCATTTTCGACACTTTCCTGTTTTACTTTAGTTTCATTATTATCGCAAGACTAAAGAGCTTGAAATAAACATCGTCAATATTGTAAAGCGATAATAAGAAAAGATTTGTGCACAGAGACAAAAAATGTACCAACATTCGATTACAAATAACTGTAATACTGATGAATTAAGTAAAAAAATCAGTGACGATATTTAAATTCAAAAACAAAAAATTTAATGAAAAAAAATGTTTGAAAAAAAACCTACAAAATAATACATCTTTCGTCCCTATGCTCTGAATCAATAACTTGCAATGGCGAAATTTATACGGTCATGCATACTTATACTAAAAATTATCCTTCCAATTAAGGTAGCCACCTCTCGCCACTTTTTCTCCAATCCTTTCATCAGTAGCTCTTTTCGTTCTATTTAAATTAGTGAAATGAATGAACAACGGATGGCATTGCGAAGTAACGAAAAATGGCGATCCCTTCTTCCAACTCAAAGTAAAAACGTGAATAAATTTCAAATGGATTGAAAAAAAAGAAGAAACATACATAATATATTCAAGTACTGTAACCACACGCATATTAGAGATGAGACGAAAAATGTAAGAATGTCTAAAAGCTTATAAATCCCATGACACTTATACCAAAATATTGAAGGAGTGAAAAATGGATAACCTGGCTTCCTCTCCGGTTTCGCTGGCAGGGATCAGAATTTTAACAGGCAGCTTGTTTTTCCTCCTGGCATACATGTAAATTTTACGATGTGCTTGTTATAACGATTGTGAGAAGATAAATATTGTTTTTCTCTGCGATATCGCTCGGTGAGATTTAATGCGAGTAATGGTGAAGGAAAAAAAAGAAATGACTAAGTACGATGTATAATACACGAATTCTGATTGTTTTTGAAATTGCGAATTAAAAAAAAACCTGGCGCTTCGTATACCCGCGAGGATGTTGATGAGAACGATGGAAAGATTTTATTTATTTTAGCGTTCATAGCATGCGCAAAAAGTCTGTTAAGCAAACTTTGAAGTTCGTAACCTGAAGAAAATCGAGAGAAGAGAGCGTTCAACTGGGCTTTCGATTCTTTGATTTCAAAATGTCAAATCCTAGAAATTCTTTTGCTGTTTACTAACCCGAGCTCGTCAAAATATACTCACTTCTTCTTTCCTTTAGGTTTTAATTTCTGTGAGACTTGTGTTCTTAGTGATCGAGCTTCGCCTGGCTCGCGAATCGCGTTCTCCATCATCTCGACAGTTTCCAAATTCTCCTCCGCCATGGTCAAATCATCTTGCTGAGGGCTTTGTACTGACGGATGGCAAGAATTATCAAACATACTGAAAAACAAAAAACATTATATTTACCATAATTAAAAGATTTATCTAAAATTAATTATTTGATAAATATTTAAAGCAATAGATAACATGAAATTAACCATCACACACATGTAAGAACCGAAATTGTTAATTAATTTTCAATTTAAATAAAAATAAAATTTAAATAATAGCGTACTCGATGTTTATAAATTCGGGATTCTCATCGTGCTCCGAAGCATCTAGCTCGTGAATTACTGGCCCCGTTGGTGATGCGTGTGGCTGGAAAAAAATATTCTGTTGTTTCGTTCCATTCGTATTTGTATACGTTACACTGATGACTTCTTCATATATTAAAAAGAGGTCACTATTACGAATTACTGAAAAAATACCTTATGTAGTTTACTTTGCTTTCGAGGGTGATTTACGTTATCGATCATAAGAGGATATCGTCGCTTGACCGGCAAGCCACCAGGCCTCGTCGGTTGTACAAGGGTGACGAGGAAATGTATAAGTTTGTTTACGATTTCTTGTTGTTTCAGATGCTTTCTTCTTAACATTGCCAATTCTCTCCACAAGGCCTCATTTTCCCTCTTCATCGCGCCTAATCGAGAATCCAAATGCTCTTGACGTCCCTTCATTGTTCTCACCTCTGATAAGACTTTGTTCATTACTTCTGGTTTCATAGGTGGGTGACTCGTGTCTTGAGACTTCGTAGAAGCAATCTGCCAGTTATGAAAACATTCCAGGTTTTTCGAATCATTGGTCAAGGTTAGTTAAAAATCTTTTCATACTTTCAATCCTTTCAAAGATCATTTCAAAATTTTGTCAAGTAATACCAACTCTACCTTTCTCTTTATAAGTTCTAGTAAATAAGGGTGTCCTTTGATGAAATATTGGTGAGCAAATTCCATTTCATCTCTGTCACACCTGAGGCCACCTAATTCCACTGAAACTTTTTTGTGAAAACCATCTAGAAATGAGAAAAATTCAAGAAAACAATTTTATCAGTATATATGCTATTACAATTTGGAAAAACTCTGTTAAGATCATGTGATTGAATGCATTTTTCTACTCACACATATTCAACTGTCGAACAAAACTGGCCATATTGTTGTGTTTGTAATAATGGGGCAACAATTCGCGAGCAAATTGCGCCTGGTTTCTGATGAAAAAGCTGCGTCCATTCTGTAACAGAAAGAATAAACTTCCGATTTTCATTTACTTTTTTAAAAACGTTTGTATTAGTTTATATTCTGTACTATGTATCATCAGAAGTTAAAATATAAGCTTCCTCAAAGATTGTGGTAAATTGAAAAAAGGAATAATTGTATTTTTTTTTACTTTTTTATTGAGTCTTTAATTACTCTTCGATCATTGGCCATTATTGATTCTACCTATCACACAGTTATGTAATAATCTGAACGTTGTTACCCTGAATTTTGTATTCGGAAAACCAGTTGGCAATTATCTCAAAGCATGAAAAAAGAAAAATAAGATTCGAGTATTTGCAATTTATGTGAGCACATGAACATACTATTGTATGTTTTACATATTTCAAACAATATTCAAATTCTTCAAGAAAGAGATACTTTTATTTTTTTCCTGGCTAGCTCTTTTTGGAAACGTTTCTTTCTTTAGACGCAAATATAAAGATTCAAACATTTTTATAGCAAGCAGTCTGTTGTGATACAAATCTGAAAATCGGAACAATCAATTTTCTTACAATTTAATATGAATTAAATTCTACAATTATATTCATCAAATATTGTTTTTAAGCATTTTCTAAGGAACACATTATGAAAATATTACTTAGAAGAAAAAAAAATAAAAAAGGCGTCCATTTCTCATTTGTGAGTAATCAGTAATTTATATCGACAATAAAATATGTCGTAAATACGTCTGAAATTTGGAACGTTCAACCTTCTTGAAATCTAACCAGTAAATAATATTTTTGTTGTGCTATCAGTAAGAAGCACGTGTTGAAAATACTTCAAGAATGGTGAAAAATTGTACTGCCTCTTTGTTTCAAATTAAATCTCGAATAATTTAATAGAAAATAAAATATGTCGTAAATATCTGACACGGAGAGGGACAGAGGAAATGCGAGCAAGAGAGAAAGGCAGAACGGGAGAGAGAAGCGTTTATGTTCGTTTTCCTCTCTTTCTCTCTCTCTCTCTCTCTCTCTCTCTCTCTCTCTCTCTCTCTCTCTCTGTCGCTCGACTACAACTTATGACCTACGTTGTGCGACGTTTACCAAAAACTTCAAAATTCCAAACATTAAACGAAAATTTCGATAGTAAACCAATATATCGCATTTTTTGACCAAATTTTCAAGTACTGAAACATGTCTGTGGTCTTTTTTGCAACGGGGTAGACCAATAATTGCAGATTCGAATTTGCATACTTATAAAGCGAGACGTTGAAGTAATGAAATATCTCTTCGAGAATTATCATATTTAAAAATAACAGAATAAAAATAACGTAAATGTACGTAGCTAATGATTTTTAACATATTTAGGACTATTTTGAGATTAAGAGACCGAGATTAGAGAATAAAACCCAAGTAACTATCTAATACGTATACTCACGGGTGCCCAACAAATAAGGTCGTCAGTCTCCGGATCCTCGACGAGTTTCCACAGCTTACCGAGGAAAGCCGGTACACTCGTTTCCAATTCCGTAACAGGATGCATCTTCCCGTTCGTCACTCCACTCACGACACTTTTTATTCCACAATCTTTTTAATTATTGCAATAATTATGAAGGAACACGCTTGTATGTAACACGTTTAATAACTTTCGACTCTTACATCTCAGCACATTTAACTGTAATGGCTGTACGCTGACGATGTTATTCTGCTACGGTAGACTTTGCGCTCCGTGGCCGTTTGGCGACGCGCGGGGAGACGGGAGAGAAGAAAAATGTGGTTCAAGCGGCAGGTTAGCCAACTCTGCGTGTGGAAAAACTCTAGATCTTTGACGTCACTGTGTTCCATTGAATTTGAATTTTGTAAAGGATGTAAATTGCATGTTTTTTTTTTTGAGAAATAAAAGCTATAATCGTTTGATATGTAAATCCACATAACTATAAAAGTACTTTAATTTCAGAAATACCGGTTTTTTTTACTTTGAAACAAAATGAATATACATATAAGAAATAATCCAATTTCCAATAGACTTACCTTCAGGTGTGAAATTGGAGTAAAATGAATTTGAAATTTAAAAAAATGCAAGAGTAAGAAAAAAAGCAAAGAAAAATATACATTTAAAAATAAAGAAAAAAAAATATATACATATATTTGTGATCTATACGATTTTTTGTTTGTCGATTGTAATAGATTTACTCATATCATTTGCTACAGATCTTTCCTGTTTATATGTATTGATATGATGATATAGTTGGAATTGTGACATGCCCAAGTAAAAAATGAATATATAACAATAACAGAAATGGAAAATTATTACATGAGAAATTCAAACATCCTATCAATATAGCAAAAACTGAAAATAAGAATAAATATATTATTCAAAAGCTGCTGCTCTTTCATCAAAAATGCATAACTCTTTTGGTGTATCTATAGGTAGAATTCTCAGCTTTCTCTTGCTGTTTTTGGCCATGGCAACACCTGACCAAGAGATCTTTCTCCCTACTTTCGTTAACTCTATATTGAAAATCCTTTCGCTGTTTTGATCAGAGTTCTATTGTTTCAATTTATTGTTATAATACTGAAACAAAGACGCACACCGTGTCCATAATTACAAATATTTTTTTGAAACACTATAGCATATTAAGGCACAAAAGTACATTTATGATAGTTTACATACATTTCATGCTATCGCTTAACATGTCTTTTGTGAGAACACTCATACCTGCGCTTTGCATATTGCTTCATATGGTCAACCTCTATCTATAATAAAGCCAGAGTGTGTGATGAAATTGTTAAATTCTCATCTTTCTTAAGTTTTATATGGAGACAGAATATTCCATGATTTTGTTTTCCATTTGTACCAGCTACGACTCTTTGATTTTTTAACACTATATAATAATGGCTCGTGTATTTTGTATTTACATTAAATATCATCGCCAGAACTGCGTATAAAAAAAAACATATTGTATTTTTAATTTTGAACTTTCAGTGTTTTGTTTTTTCACATTTTATTCGTATAAAACAATCTTGCAGTTTCCGATTTTTTCGTAAGTATAGACCGACTTTTCGATTTTCGGCTTACAATTAGAAATACATATTTATTTTACAATATATGTATATATATTATTTTCAAACACCAATATGTATATGTATACATAATCAAAAACAAAGTGTTGTATATATACGCTGGAAAAGTTTTGCTCGGATATGTGTAACATATGTGTATATGGTGTATATATCCATATATTATTCTTAGGGGAATATCACCATGTGATTCAATTTCTGAGGTTGGCGTCCTTTTAAAAAACAAAGATGGCTGACTGGTGTTTCGACTGTCCGTTTCTGTCGAATATGCCACAAATTGACTCGTATCCGTTCTTGAGTTTTTAATCCCAGTGTACGTTATCCGATGGAAAAACAAATAATGTAATTATGCGAACGACGAGCCTGCTCTCTCTATTCGAGACCTTAAAGACCAATCCAAAAAATGTATTCTACGTTTTTTAACAGTATTTTCGCGACATTGTTAAGAGGAGGGGGGTTATAACACACGTCAAGCATAGCTTGATTAAATATCATTCATAAAAAGTTTATGAATGTAAATAATCGATCAAAGTTGTGCGGAAACTATATTTTACCTTTTTGTTCCAATTCTGAAATCTCACAAATGACGCACAGTGAATTTTTAATGGATATCTCGTGTACATAACAATTTATGGGTACTACCGTTCCGATAGATAAATTTTTTGAAGACGTTGTCTTTACTTCGTCGACGAAATCGATTTTCGACGTCTCGACGCTTTTCTCGTGATATTCGAGAAAATTTGAGTTTTTAATATGATGGGAATACTCTATGAGAAACGGCCTCTGAAGAGGCAGAGAATTGGCCCACCGGATGTTTATCCTCAAGAACCAAAGCAAAAAGAGGATGAGCTTACTTCTATAAACGTCAAGCATGGTTTTGCAACAATGCCTCAGCTCTCGGATGAGTTTGGGACTGCTAGACATTGTAATGTCACTGCTGCGAAAGTCGGTGCTTATTTCAATGCCATACTGGCAAAAAAAGAAGAATTGGCAACGATGCCTGACACTGGACGAAAACGACAACAGATCAATCCCAAAGACAATTTTTGGCCAGTCACTGCTCGTACGAAAAATGGAATTGAGGCTTGGTTCAAAGATCTATCTGGATGCAAGCCTCTTGTCACTCTTGCTAAGAGAGCTCCCAATTTTAACAAGAAAGAAGAGATTTTTATGTTATTGTGCGAGTACCAGGTACCTATGCTGAGAGCTGCTTGGTTCATTAAATTGAGCTCCGCGTATACGGTTGCTGTTTCAGAAGCAAAAATTAAAAAAAGACAGCTGCCGGATCCTACAACTGGTAAGATTTGAATCTTAATTTTTTTTTACTGTTGAAAAAATTCAGGTGTCCCATGAGATTATTAAAAACAGTATAAATGAAAAAAAATCATATAAACTCAGTTACAGACATTTTTTGTTATGCTTATCTGTACAATTCATTTTCCGGTTTAGTACCAAACAGTGATAGTCGTACATAATTTTGATGCATGAATATTTAATCTAATTCAGAACATGCATTTAAACAAAAAAGTAATAATAACTATGATAATATACATTTACACAATATGGCATTGAAAGCCATTAGTTACTTTTTTAAAAGATCTGTTTTCCTTTTAAATTTAATAATAAAGTCAAATGTTTTTTAATTGGCAATGTATGTCTGACTAAACTGTAATTTTTTCATGACTAGAATGGACTGGTACTCTGATAAAGTTCCTAAAAGATCAACTATCAAAAATCCAAGAACATTACCACTCGAGCAACACGAGCAACAATACGACGAATAATACGACAAACGGAACTTGTACGACACCAACAAGCAGTACAAACAGCAGCAGTAGCAGCAGCAGCAGTAACAGCAGTAATGGAACGACAAATATTCAACCTCTGACTCCAAATTCTAATCCACAGTCGACTCCGACCGGAGCCTCGACGCCAGCTGCGACTAACGATGACAACAAATTGCCTTTAAAGCAAGCTCTGAAACAATGGCACTATTGCATTCAACTGGCGAAATATATGTTCGAGGAGGGGCTCTTGGATCGACAGGAACTTTTGCAGTGGATTCTCGAATTGCTCGACAAGATGCGCTCGGCTCCTTCTGAAGATGGAATTCTCAAACTTTTGTTACCTCTTGCTCTTCAATATCTCGAAGAGTTTGTACAGTCCGAACTTCTCGCGAGACGATTGGCCTATTTGTGCTGTCGAAAGCTCGCTCACATGTGCAGCAACGTTGAACCGAGCCTTGTCGCACCTCAGAGTCCATCCGTCGGGACACCGATAAAGAGTGAGACAACAGGAAAGGAAGTCGCTGTCGTTCCGACTCCTAATCCGCTCACCACAGCGTTTAACGAATATTTAAGTTGTCCCCACCATCGAGACGTCATTTATGCCCTCTCTACAATAATTCAGGTATGAAATTGTTGTCATTATTGTATAATTCTATGAATGTGGAAAATTTCCAGTTTGTAATTTTCGATTTTTCTTCCCACCTTCTACTTTTGCTTCTGACTTTCGTAACTGTACCTTAGTCATTATTATGGTTGTAACAATTTAACTAGAAACGTTTAAGTTTAGTTATTGAACTTATAAAATACTTTCTTCCGAATGAATGGCCTTTCAGTTCTTTTTTGTTTTCATTATCATTTTAATGTCTCAGGTAATAACTTTGGAATGCCCAACGGCTCTCGTATGGAACAGCGTAGGCGAGGGGAAAGCTCCCTCACTCCTGAACGGTTCTCCCCTTGATTACTTGTTGTGTCCTCCAGCAGCGTTGCCCTGTCCACCGGCAAGCGCCTCGAACCCGACCATGAAGCAATTAAAAATCGCACAAGAAAACATACGTCTGCGATCACAGGCAGCAGAAGGTCGCTGGTCCTGTGACAAATGGCAGCAGAGCAGTGCTGGAATGACGACGACGAAAGTTTTGGCAGCTTTGGACGCCCTCGATCGACACAGTTTCGATAGAATGGATGCAATAAATTCTCTCGACACGCTTTATGCGAAGATATTTACAAGCCCACCCCGAGAAACGAGTAACTCTTCAGCGACACCTGGAACAAACGAGCGCGAGAACGCTAAAACTGAGTACAATCCTCAGCAGGATTCGGCAATTGTCGATATCTTGTGTGAGTGGGCAGTCAGTGCAGAACGTTGGGGTGAGCATCGTGCCATGGCCGTCGCGAAGCTCCTGGAGAAACGTCAAAGTGAAGTAACCGGTGAGAGCAACGACAATGATGACAAGGACAGTGTTTGCAGCAACGGAACTCCTCCGGGCTTACCCATCATCCAGCCGCTGCTTATGCGCTTTCTCGACATTGACGCACCAGTTCTGGACAATTCGACGCCCCAAGGCAAAGCACAGTTCACAAATCTTGTTCATCTCTTCTCCGAACTCATAAGACATGATGTTTTTTCCCACGATGCTTACATGTGCACACTCATCTCGAGAGGAGATCTCATTCAAGGTATTTCTTCAGAACCCTTCAACAAAGTTTTTTTTTCATGGTTAAATAATTTAGTATTATTGATTCTTTAAGGTCCTGCAGCTAGCAAGCCTGGAACGCCTAGTAATCGAGATCCTATCGACGAGGATAGTCTCTTTCCGGGCATCGATCTCAAGCCTCCGAAACTCGAAGTCCCCGATCATGGACGTGCAATGGATTACGATGACAGTAAAATTGACGACGATTTAGATAAGCTTTTGCAGCATATAAAAGAGGACCAACAGAACAGCATGGACGCACCAGACAGTCCGAAAGACGATGCCCTGGGTGGGCACGGTGCACATGAAGCCCTAGATTCGAAAACACCATCGAGTCCGAGTCGGCATTTGTTATACACAACGCATTTTCCACTGCCACAGGTAGAACTTAAGAGGGTTAATTATAGTTTTCGTGCTTCAGAAATTCTAGTAAAAAATGTTTACTTTAATTTTTTTAAAAATGAAATCGTTGTTTTGTTGCAGGACGAGACTTGTAGCCAGCATGATTGCAACCAACGACACGTACTGCTGTACGGTGTTGGACGCGTACGAGACGAAGCTCGTCACGTAGTTAAAAAAATGACAAAAGAGATTTGCAAACTCTTTGGAAAGAAGTTCAGTATAGACGTCGCTGAGGGTGGTAAAGTAAAGAAACACTCGAGAAGCGAGTTCAATTTCGAGGCTATAACACAAAAGTTTCAGAATCTCAGTTACTTCGATCAGCATGTTGTCACTTGGCAGTGTGCGACACAGGTAATCGAGATGTTGAATACTTTCGCTCTCGCCGGATCGTCCTATTTACCGGTACAGGAGCACGTCGCTTTTCTTTTTGATCTGATGGAACTCGCTTTGAACATTTACGGATTGATCGACGTTTGTATACAAATACTAAAAGAATTACCTGAGGTTGAGTCACAACTTGCTGTGCGGAACAGCCAATTGGTCAGGAGTTATACGACGAGTTTGAGCTTGTACATCGTCGGTGTTCTGAGAAGATATCACTGTTGCTTATTATGTACGTAAATTTATCATCTATATAACTTCTTATTAAATTTATGCCGTACCTCATAATGGTGTATATTGAGATATCAAAAAGATTAAGGATTCAATTTTCGATGTTTCTTTCAGTGTCTCCAGAGCAAACAACAGCAGTTTTTGATCTCCTATGTAAAGTTGTCAAACACGTGTCGAATCCAAGCGATTGTAGTTCTGCAGAGCGTTGTATCCTCGCTCATCTGTACGACCTCTACTCCTCATGTTCATTACTGAAAACGAAGCCTCACGGAGTTGAACCCTTCAGCAACGCCTATCCAAAGATCCGAACGGCCTTGTACAGCGCTCTTCAACCAACATCTTCGAACCACATTTACAATTCACAATTCATGCTCGAAGTTTTTAACAGTCCAAGACGCGGCGGAAAAATCGAACCTCAGTGGGCCCGACAACTTAACGAAACTGCGGCGAATCGTTACAGCTTCGTATGCAACGCCATTGTCGCAGTTTGCAACGAGACTGACAATGACAAGCTCAATGATATTGCAATAACTTGTGCCGAATTGACCGCCTGTTGCAATCCTCTAAGCGCTGAATGGCTCGGAGTGCTTATGGCTCTCTGCTGTTCATCAAATAGTTCGGCTTTTTACATCGATGTTCTCAATCAAGTCGATGTTCAGGACTTAAGTATTCATAATTCTCTAGCAGTGTTTACCTCCATATTGATCGGTAAGTTGGAAAGAAATCGTTCAAAATTAATTCGTATATTTCAAATGGTCGTCTGGTAAATTTAATTGTGCATTTTTTTACTTTATTTGACAGCGAGACACTGCTTCTCTCTGGAAGATTTCGTCGTCCATATTGCTCTGCCATCTCTCGTGAAAGCATGCAACGAGGGGCGAGGTGACGCGGATACAGAAGCCGAAGCTCGCGGGCGTTTGACTTGTCATTTATTGCTGCGTCTCTTTAAAACGGTCGAGTGTCCTCAACCGGCTCTCTATTCCGTTAGCACGAGTCCTCATCCTCTTCCAAGCGGAAACCCGCGTGGTTACAGCATAAAATTGAGTTGCGATCGTCATTTGCTCTCTGCAGCGCATAATAATATTCGAGTTGGTCCCGTTCTTGCGGTTTTGAAGGCTATTCTCGTCGTCGGAGACGCAACCGCGGGCAAGCAGCCACCGAAAAAGCCCGACGTACCAATGGCGCACGTCGGACAGAGCAGCGGACCCGCCAGTGTCGGAGGATCCGCATCTGGACCTGGAGAATTGTCAATCAGTCACATTTTAGGGACTAGTGACATTCTTGGAGGCGGTGATGACTTGGGACTCGAACTAGCGATGTCTTCGTCGAGCAGTAGTGCCGGAATTGCAACTGAGAGTGTTAAAGGACTTTCAGACTTCGCTCAACATGTTCTCCGACAGATATGTAGTCAGGAATGGGTCCTGGAGAGATGTCTGCAAAATCCTGAAGAGCTTTGTCATCCGGATATGCTTCTCGACAATATGTTAACACCCAGGCAAGCGCAACGATTATTGCACATGATATGTTATCCGGACACGTCATTGGACGCGTTTCACGATCAACGGACTCACATGACCAATATTCTCGAGAATCTCGAACAGTGGAGCCTTCGCATGTCTTGGCTAGATTTACAATTAATGTACAAGCAATTTCCATCAGCCTCGAGTGACCTTTCACAGTGGCTCGACATGGTGGCCAAGGCAGCGATCGACGTCTTCCAGTTGAACACGCTCTCCGGAAAAAATGACAAACGCTCAGGTTCGATCTGGCTTGTGGCTCCATTGGTTTCCAAATTGCCATCTGCCGTTCAAGGACGTGTTCTCAAAGTCGCTGGACAAGTGCTGGAACTAGGAAATTGGTCAAAAACCGCAGGCCGCGAAAGAGGGAGACTGAAATCACCCTCATTGTTCAATCACCAACCCTTTCTTTCGTTGGTCTTGACTTGTCTCAAGGGACAAGACGACCAACGAGAAGGACTATTAACTTCTTTGCACTCTCAACTTTCCCAATTTCTCACTACCAGCAAAGAAGAAAAAAACATTGGCTCCGAAGATCCAAAAGCCCGTGAAGTCGTTCAAGATGCTCTTCAGCTGCGCTTCAGTCTCGTCGGTGGCGTATTCGATACGATTCAGAGAAATACAACTGTCACGACGGATTGGGCGATCCTCCTCGTGCAATTGGTCAGCTACGGAGTTATTGACTTGAATAATAATTCGGAACTTTTCACAACAGTCATCGATATGCTCGCTACACTTATACATTCCACTCTCGTCTCGGATTCACAGTCTGAGAAAGACGAGAACAAGAAGCACTATCAGAATCTTATGAAAAAATTGAAAAAAGAATTGGGAGATAGAAATAATCAGAGCATCCAGTTCGTCAGACAATTGTTACCGCTTCCAAAACTCACGATGGAGGTTATAACATGTGAACCGGTTGGATCCTTAACCGATACGAAGGGCAATAAGATCGCTGGTTTCGATAGCATCGATAAGAAACAGGTAAAAGCCGATAAATGTAATCATTAGGGTTCATTCACATAACTGTGTTACTCAAATTATTTTATATATTAATCTTGTGATGTGAATTCATAAATATATACTCTTATTTTACTTTTAGGGACTTCAAGTTTGCGACTCCCAGAGAGTCTCTGCATGGGAACTACTCGAAGGTCATAAAAATCCAGCTCCGTTGTCCTGGGCTTGGTTCCGTGCGGTGAAAATCGAACGAAAACCCCTGACATATCAGAGCGCTCATAAGCTGCTCCGTTATCATACTCACAGTCAGATACGACCGGCGAATCACTACCTTGATCCGCCGCCTCTGCCACCCGAGGATCTCGAGCCGGACAAAAAAGAGATTGAACCCGGCAAAGCGGATACCCCGATGAGCATTGATTCACCCAATCGAAGCATTGGCGGTACTGTTACCGGGCCCGCAGGAACAACGACTACCGGCAAAGGCAAAGCAATGAAAAATACAGGACGAAGGCATCGAAAGAATAAGAATGCTGTCACTCCGACGACTCCTATACCGCAGCAGATGCCGGTAAAATACAGAAAAGTCGAAATTTTGATACCAAACGATAAATTACGATGAATGTGAAAATTTCTCAAACTTTTCATAAAATTAGATAGTCGGACTTGAATTAACTTAACTTCTTAATTACCTATTTGTCGTAGCAACAGGCTCCAGCACCCATGCAGCAAATGGCTTACGGAAACCCTCAGCAACAGCCACAACCTCAACAAATGCCCCAACAGGCTCCGCCGCAGCAACCACCGCAGCAGCAGCAGCCACCGCAATCCCAAGTGGCTCAGCAAGCTGGAATGTTCACGGGCCAGGGTCCGCAACAGCAGTGGTATGCGAATCAACAAGGTCACACGCCACCACAACAATATGTCTACGGGCAGCAACTTCCTCCAGCTCCGGTGGGCGGTCCACGTTATGAGCGTCCTGGAATGAACAACCAATCGAAGCAAGCACTTTCAAACATGTTGCGCATGAGAGTGCCTACGAATCAATTTATGGGAAATCAACAACAGCCGAATACTCCGGTTGGAGCTCCGGGAGCATTTCCGGGAATGCAGAGACAGTTCCTTCGACATCAGTTGAGAGCACAGGCGCACAATGCTCCGGGTATAAGTCCGACGCAGGGAATGTTTCCTCCTCAACAGCAACAGCAGGCAATGTATCCGAGCATGCAGCAAGGTATGAATCAGAATTACGCCGGTTATGGTGGACAACAGATGATGCCACAGCAGCAACAAGCTGCTCAGCAACAACAAGTCCAGCAACAACAGCAGCAACAGCAGCAACAACAACAGCAGCAGAACCAGCAACAAGTTCAAGCCGCCCAGCAGCAGATTTTGCAGCAGCAGCAGCAACAGCAGCAAGCTCAGGCCGCTCAACAGCAACAAGCGAGCATGATGACACCTCAGCAACAGAGTCTCATGTTCCAAAATCAGCAGCAGATGATGAACTCTCAGAGAGGACAGGAGTACATGCAACAGCAGAGAATGCAACCCGGCAACGCAAGGCCACCTTACCTTCAAGCACCCAATGTTACTATGAACGCCATGGGGCCAATGGGCGGCGGAGTTCAGAATCAACCGGCTCCTTCATACAGACAGGCTACCGGGAAACCTGGTGCTGTTGGTGTCGGTAACGTTGGCGGGAATGCAGTTGGGATGCAACCAAATCAACAGTTCCAACAAGTAAGTGAGGAAACGACCTCGCGCTTGAGGCATCAATTATTTCGAAAGATTGATAATAGTATTTCGCTGATATTAAATATGATTAATGATGTACGTTTTCCTTTTCAGCAAGCGATTAATCAGCAACGCATTCGGCAGCAGATGTTAGTTATGCAACAGCAGCAAGCCCAACAGCAGGCTCAACAGCAGCAACAGCAAAACGCGACCGCAGGCCAGCAACCTACGCCTCAATTGGTTGCACATCTTCAGAGACATTTGAACCAACCGCCGCAACATCCCTATCAGCATCAACCTCCACCCTACTAGTGACAAATGTCCCTCGAACGTTGGGAAAAACAAAACTTTACTGTAAATGTATTAATGGAGACTTTCATAAGAGAAGTTTTCCGAAGCTCACACATTTTATGACAATTATGTATTTGTAATTTCGTTTCGAGTTGTAAATATATTTTTACTCGTCCGAGGTATGAAATCTTGAGATGTGTAGGACAATGTTGAGAGTTTTAACGAGAAATGAAGATCGAGATGACTTCTAGATCCAATTAAAATTAAACGAGTTTATAATTATTTTTTCCTTATCGCTCATCGCAAAGACGCATGATACGGTCTGATAGCGTAATTAAAAAATTATCCTTTTTCTCAACAACAGAAATAGTAAAACTACACAATTGCGAGTGAATTCGATTTTATTCCATTCGCTTTTTTTTCAAATAAAAAGTACTAGTAGATTTTCTCCCGCTTCGATGGATATAAGGTAAAGAGAAATATATTAAATGTAATTATCGATACAGAAGATCTATATATAATTGAAGAACCGCTCATTTGCCGGTTGTAAATTCACAATTTTTTTCTACTTGATTATTAATAATATACAATATATGATCAAAATTGGACAGTTAAAAGTTGGCTACATGATCTTCACAATAATGACAACATATTTCACTCCTAATATTAACATTTAACAGATTAATCACAAATGTTTTTCTCCACTACGACTATGAAAAGTATCAAGAAAGAGTATAATTATATCTTTATATATAAATTAAACTCTCCGATGATAGCGCATGCTCCTGCGATGTTCTGATTTAGGACATAAAGATTAAATTTTTTGGAACTGCCAAGAAAGAGATGAATAAATTCTAAAGAACATATAACATATCTAAAATATGAATTGCTCTTTTCTCTTTTGCACATAAGCATTCAGGCCGTCTTCAATGTCAGGAATATTTTTTAACACTAACTAAAAGATATTTTGAATTAATCACAACTAACGAATCGAGATACTTTTCTGGAATCATCATGAAGCTTCACCCAGCAATTCGAATTTACCGCTAACACGTTCATTGTATATATAGTGAATATTACCATTTGAGTTTCATTCTACCTTACCTTTGGACAACATAACAGATTTTGAAAAAATGCACAATATTTTACCAATGATTGCTAGATGTCACTAGTCACAATTTCCAGCGCATAAAACATGACAAGAGAAAGAGCGATCATGAGACTTGCTTTTACCGGTGTGGAAGCGTGTTACGAAACTCCGTAATGTGCCTCTCTTTCCCTTTCTATAATCTATACACATACTTTTTTGTTGCCAGTTACGCCGCTCGTCCCGCGTCGACTGGTTGTCGTAGTTTGTGCTTTTCACATTTCCTCTTCATTCCTCACGATATGTTGCTGATGAACTCATAATTTTTCCATCAATTCGCGTATGTTTCCGAATCGATAGGTCGCAAGTTTCAACGTTTGTGAATACGACAATAATTCCAATATTTCCACGCTCAATTTCACAGAGTGCTGTGTTGCAAAATAAAACCAAAAAAATACAATGACAAACATGATCGTTCGATAACGAGTGTCGAAGTATTAATGTCACGTGCTGTTTTGGGTAAGAAATTTTGACAATTTCTTCAAACTTTCCATCAAGTTACACAATTATTCATTCTGGAGACAGGCACAAAGTGAATGTACAGAGATTAAACATACGTCTTTGTTTCTGTGTACGAACACAATAAAGAGGCCGCGTGGCAACTTGACAGTTGCCCGACTCGTTTTTTTTTCTTGCGATATTCCTTATCGAAATTTTTTACACGTACTTAATTCTTAAAAATTTGCAACACAAAAAAATTTAGTTTGAACATGAAGAATTATTAATTTCCTTTTCTTGCTCCATTTGTAGGTATTGTTTCATGAATTTTGTGATAACGATTAAAAACAATATAATTATCTGTGAGAAAAATAAACGATATAATATCGAAGATATTTTTAAACATTTCGCAAGGTTAGATTCCATCCTTCCTAGCTTTCTAAATTTTAATTATCTCATTATTCGCCCTCGTTCCGCTTTATTTCGCCACTCGTGGTCATACAATTCGAGTTTCTCAATTTGCATTGCAATTGTCTTGACTTTGGTACAGTCCGACTGAAAAACAAGCTCTTACGCTTTTATTTATTCTGAGCTTGCAAAAGACGAAGTGATTATTTTTTTAACGCCAATTGTCGATGAAATAGATTTTCGTTTGATGGAAAAATTTACGATGAAAGGGGAAAAAAAGAAGAGCGTCCTTGCACAGTAGTCGAGCTCTGAAAATAGAACTCGGTTCATCCGATCGATGTATTTGCTTCTTTTCGTCTTAACTTTTATTATTAGATGGAATATTTGAAACAAACAATCGTTGATTTCCGTCGATCTCAAAAAATCTTATGAAATTTCAAGAAAAAAGGAAGCCACTCGAAGTTTCATTGACTTTTATATCACTTGCACAAAAATTAGTCATTTTGCGATAAATCAAGAAATTCTCGTTTTCCTGTTACACACGAGAAATACGAATGTTGATACATGAGAAACGTGTTCACTTTCACCTCCGAATTATTATCTCTCGTTGAAAATGTAAATAAAATAATTTCGATAAAAATATCACCGAGAGATAAAGAAAGACCACTTTTCATTTCACAGAAAATTATCTATTTCGATCGATGGATAACATCCATCTGACAACTAAATTCGATTCCACTTCACAATACCGGTTTTTTATTGTTTTAACATCACTTTTTTACTGTGAAAATTACTTATTCAAACGCTCAAATACATTAATTTTTATTGAAAATAATATAATTCGATACTATCACTTCTTGCAAAAGAATAAAATATGAATAAGTACGTGCTCGCTGATTTTATTGATTTGTAGACTTGAAGCGCCATTACCAAGTCGTTACACTTTTTACCGTACACTTGTCACTTCCGTGATGCTGCTCTTATCGAATTTTCCACCAGGCAATTCGTAAAGTACAGAAGAAGTCTTTTTTCTTATTGATATACGACGAGAATAAAAAATTGATTGGTTCGATACTTTCAGACTGTATGAATAGTTATATCTAAAATAATGATAACAATAAAATAATAGTAATAAAATGAATCGGTATCTTATTTCTTTTAAAAACTACTCTTTTCTATTTTTCTGAATCGTAAAATATTATATCACGAGCTCAATGCCAAGAGGAGAAATATGTAGCTAAGAAACAATATGGTGATGTGCTTTGGTTGGAAATTTCTTATATGTTCATATAGCTTAACGGAACTTGGCGAATAGCTTCCGTTATGTCTCGCCTCTATCATCCAAGGAAAGCGGAAGCCGAGGAGCGCCCGCCAAGATCAACGAACCTACTCATTAAAAAAGAGCGATAGAAAAAAGATATCTGACTGTACGGTTTTTCGGTTCCTACGATTTTAACGTTTTTCTCAGAGACCTTCAATATTTTAGAAAAAAACAAAAGTAACACATTATACTTTTCGTTCAAAGAAAAACAACTATATTTTTAGAGAAAACTGTGTAGTAAAATTTTTTTATCGACGGACGAGACTTTTTTGTTATTTTAACACTTTTTGCAATCATAGTATAATAAATGTTAAAAAGCATTAAATTGCTGTCATTGATAATTGAGTTACTATATATTATTATTTCAAGAGTACGCGTAATGAAGAAATTTAGCCGGGAAATTGAAGAAGGCAGAAAAAAAAGTTAAAAGATGAGTTCGGGCACGAGAGCACCTGCGAGTTCGCCGACGTCGGGAGCAGATTGTGCAGGAGAAAAGAAGATGCTGGCGAACGGGATGATCTCGTCGGCGGGAGATTCGCGCATCCCTCGGCCCTCGCCGACGTCGTTGCGTCGCTCTGCGAGCATGCGCCTTCGAGGCGAGAGGCTCGCCTCCAATCTGCGCCACAGCTCCGCTTCCTCGATTCTCCATCAACAGCGTAACCTACACCAGCTCAAACTGCAGCAACAACAGTCCCCGAACAGTCATCAGACCCACGTCCAAGAATTTCCCGTCATCACGGAGAATGGAGTTGATTCCCATCGTCATCGTTCCTTCGTGAGTCTCCGTAAACATAATTATTTCTCATTTATTATTTTTTTACTTTCTCTCTTCATGAATTATGTATTCATTTTTTATTTTTTGTTAAATAAATCATACACACCAAGTTCATATCGTTACAATAATGCGAACGGAAACCTTTTTGCCCTTATATTATTTTTATCGATCTTGTTCTCAAACTTTATTATAATTTAAACACTTTTAAATCCTTCTTCTATTTTTTGTTAAATAAAAATGGGATAAACGTTTTGCTTTGCAGTTTAACGTTGTTACGAATAAGTACATTTGTATATTTTA
Source organism: Cremastinae sp. B BG-2022a (assembly GCA_030522605.1). Classification (NCBI taxonomy): domain Eukaryota; kingdom Metazoa; phylum Arthropoda; class Insecta; order Hymenoptera; family Ichneumonidae; species Cremastinae sp. B BG-2022a. The sequence continues at coordinate 1,053 of JAPYYX010000466.1, read as the reverse complement.
TGCTAATTTCACGCTTTCAAACTTTATTCCGCACCTCTCTCACCTTTTCTCTTCGACCGATCCACCTTCGCTTCGCACATTCGCTTTTCTATGTCATGTTTTTTCTCGACAGAGGTGTACAGAGATTCTCAAAATTCATATTAGAACAACGTATGATGAGCCATCAATAAATGAAAACAAGATCAGGTTCAGATTTCCTTTTTATAATGTATTTTTCAAAAAATACACATGTATGTACTATGTACGCTAGGGTTATTTATAAAATATTGAAAATCAGTATTCTTGAACATCTTGTGCATATGCAATCCTCTTTGAGACTCTTACGAATTTCATCTCCAATTTCTTATTTCCATTCTGTATATTTCTCCCTGTTGCGTCGCAGCTGACTTACACCCCAACGTCGCATCGCTTTTGTTCGAGAGCACGGGGAAAATGTACCGAACTCGTCTACTATAAGAATAACGGTTTCTTCGGATTCTTCAAAGTTCGTAAATTGAAAAACGAAAAAAATTCTCAGGTTCCCCTTGGATTTGGTTTTCCAGTCAGCACGAGCTAAGCGATCACCCATCACAGTACTCGACGCTCCTAATCTTGAGCTCTGAACCGAGTCTGCTCTACTCTCGGTTTTAAATTACTCTATTCTATTTTTAATATTAAAACGCCTCACTTCTTTCTCACTTGGATAATGAGAAAAGGCTCACTTAAAAGCCTGTTGTCAAATTTTAAAAAAATGTACACTGATTAATTCCGAGGGAACTTATTCGACGGCTCGTTCCAGTTTGCCTCGTAAAATATTTGCCGGTTCCTCGAGGAAAAGTACACGCGCAAGATAAAAGAGACGGAGCAGGGAGGAGAGTTGCTACATTATTGCGAGGGTCGCGTAAGAGGGGAAAAGTAAAGAGCGACGGAGAGAGCGGAGAAGGGATGAAATGTGTCTCGTCAAAGTTGCCATCGTTTAAGGTTGTTTGCAAGCAGAGTGGGGATGGATCAGAGTGGGGAGAGATGTCCCTATGCTTATACATTGGGCGCTGTAGTCGTTTCTCCCTTCTCCGG